>JALMQS010000118.1:12429159-12641590 GCA_024734495.1 Forficula auricularia
GGCACAGACACATAGTTTGTCTAGTCGAGAGAATGAGAGTACACATCTGATTATTTGAGAGGGTTGTCAGAGAGTACACGTCGGGCACACGGAGTGGCTTGCTGCTTGACCACATGGTCACATAACAGAAGACAGAGAGATTATGAGCCTTGGGGAACACCAGAGTTGGTGGAGAACGATTCAGAAGGAGAACGCATCCACCATAACTTATACTGGGTTTGTCAGAAAGCCAACCATTTGGGTGTACAGAATCAGGTGTGTTGGTAGTTTGGCAGATTTTGCCAAACCACAAAGTTGAGAGCATCAAGGGCTGCAGCAGTTTTTCCGGGCTCCTAGAGTATTATTCAAGGTGGTGACAGGTTGGGAGGTCGTCTCAGAACACGGTCTGAACCATATTGCCTAATGTGGAATTAATTGATTGTTTTTACATCACATTCTCGCTGCACACTCTCAAATGAATAACTGTCAATACATTATAAATGGTTATCTTATTTTTGTTCTTGTAAAGTTTGTTTAATCAAAATCAAACTAAGCTGTTTTCGAAATAGACGGAAGATACGAACAAATAAATATATTTATATTAGGGTGGGGCATAAAGATCTCCCCACAATTTGAAGAGGTATAAAAAATGAAAAAATGTAACTAGAAAAAAACTGAATATATTTTTGAAATACATAAATAATTATTTTTTAATGTGTTTTAAACATTATATCAGACAAAAAAAAAGGAGGGGTCAAAAGGAAAATTCTAGCCTTTTCGACCAAATTTTGTATACATATTCTGTGAGCTCCCAAAAGGCTAGAAATGCAAAAACTAACCACCCAAAATGGGGAGAAGGTCAAAAATGAAAATTGTAGCCCTTTCGACCAAACTCAACCAAATTTTGTACATATTCTCTGGAGAAGGCTAGAAATGCAAAAACTAGCCACCCAAAATGAGGGGGGTCAAAAACGAAAATTGTAGCCCTTTCGATCAAACTCGACCAAATTTTGTATACATAGTTTGGTCAAAAGGGCTAGAATTTTCATTTGTGACCCTCTTCCCCCATTTTGGGTGGTTAGTTTTTGCATTTCTAGCCTTCTGGGCTCCACAGAATATGTATATAAAATTTGGTTGAGTTTGGTCGAAAAGGGCTAGAATTTCATTCTCCCCCATTTTTTGTTTGATACAATATTTAAAACACATTTTAAAAAAAATATTTCACCTTCTTTTAAAAAATATATTCTGTTTTTTTCTAGTTGAATTTTTTCATTTTTTTATACTTCTTCAAAATGTGGGAGATCTTTATGCCCCACCCTGTACAATTTTTACTCGTTTAATATTAAAATAAGATTAAATATATATAGATAGATATCATTTTGATATAAATATTAATAATAAATTGCTCATATTTTCCGATTTTTCAGCTCCTACTATTGTTCAACCTCCAACTGCCGTTCCACCACCTTTAGACAAACATGCAGAAGAGGCGAAAAAAGAAGGTAAATATTTTAATTATTCTTTTATCTTTAAATATTTCAATCTCTTTATCTATTTTTGTTATTCTTAGTTTTTGTAGAAATATTAAGGATTTCATATTATTATATTTAGATCTCATTGTATCATCAGAAAAGACCACGTCTCGAGGTAAGAAGGCTAGATTACTAAGCTCCTTCGCTCGGGATCGAGTTGGTAAATTTTGTCGGTGTAATTAAATTAAACAGTGACGTAAAAACCATCAAACCTGCATTATAGAAGAGAATGGATCTTCTACACTATTGGATGTCGACCAAGTCCATATTTCCAAAAGATCACGACGTCTTTAAACCCAAAAAAACGACTTTAAAGGGTCAAGAGAAAAACCAAAATGTATTTGTTCACTCCCATTCACAATTTACATTATTTTTTTCTTTTGAAATTTCAATAGATGTTAAAAATTTGGGAGGTTTCTTAACTAATAATTTTTTTATATTTAACTTATTTCTTATAGACAAAAATATTTATATATTTTAAATTTTATTTATAGCTGCTGTTGAAAAAGAAATGCTTCAACAAAAACAAACATTAACGAAGCAACGAGAAGAGTATGTTCGTAAATCACTTTTAATCTCCCGTGAACTTAAACTTCTAAAAGAACAAGAATCTGAACTTATAGAGGAGAACAGCAAAGATAATCTAAGATTTCTAAAAGAAAATAACAAATTACAAGTAAGTTTTGTGACAAAAATTTATTATTTTTAAAAAATATATAAAAATACATATTTATATTAAATTTTTAAATTGAATATTACTAATAGGTAATTGTTTTGGGGTAGTGTTAATTCTTTAACATCCGTTTCAATGAAGAAAATGCTGGATATCTATAAATCTAAAAAATTTAACCCTGGGCTCTGACCTTTCTTGGGATGACCATATTACTTCAGTAGCAGAAAACAGAATATGAATTGAGGAGAGAGAGAGCAAGATTCAGAAATAAATAAATGGAAAAATGTGAAAAAGCTGTGAGAATATAAAAATTAAAAAACCGAACTGATATATATATTAAGGAGTTCTTTTCGCCGCCAATGTTAAATAAAAACTATTAGATTATAACTATAACTTAATTTTTTATAATAGTTTAACTCTCTCTCTATGCTTTGGTGGAATTTCAATGACACATAAGCAAGCAAATTTTTTAAATGCAAACATTTTCTCAGAGTCTTATAGAAAATTAAGATCTTGACACATTCTCTTGAATTATACTACTATTAGTTGAATAGACACAGTTAAAAAAAACTAAAAATTGGCTTTTTGAAACATGCAGGTTTCTTTTTTTGTAATAAAATATATGAATGACCGTCGAATTTACTGAGATATTTACTTTAAAAAATCACATAAATGCTATGTTTGGATGTAAACATAAACAGTATTAATACAACGCATTACCAAATCATACAAGAGTTAATAATATCAGCTGATTTGAATAAATCAAACTAACTTTTATATTGGGGGGTCGGGTAGGCTAGGCGGTAGCATGTCAGCCAGCTAACCAAGAGGACCCGAGTTCGAATCCGGCTCGAGGCATCCGGCTAAAATCTGACCCCCGAGGTAGAGACAAATTTAAAAATAAAAATAAATAGTATCGTAAATGGCTTATGGCTACCATGGCCGAAAAGCCAAAAAAAAAAAAAAAACTCATATATTTAATTATTTGTTTTTTATAATTGTTTTTATTTCAAACATTTACGGCTTTCATACTATTTTTTATTTTTTAATTTGTATTTTAACTTATTTTATTAAATATTAGATACTACACTTCTTTTGACTCAACTGGAGCGAAATGACCTCCTTAACTAATTAATTCATTCTGATTAGGTTTCCATGGCAACAATAGTATAAATATTTTTTTTTTCTTTTCTTTTTATTGGCCTCGGGAACATAGATGCCCATTTAGCCAGCATAAATATTATTATTGATATAGAAAATAAACAAACATGTTTTTCGCTCTATTATGTGTACTTCATAATTTATTTATAATATATTGAATATTAAAAGTTACATCAGAAACAATCGAGATATAGAATATTCTCATGAAGCCTGTCCACAATTATTTAGGCCTCTAGCAGAACTCGTTATTCGAAGAAGCTAAACCAAGGCCTTACTAATGCTCTTTTGGGAGATTAAAGTCTTCTTTATGGAAACTGAATTTGTTCTCTTTGTTTAGTATCACGGCAACTGTGGCACCGCGATCTGACGTTGGATTCTTATAGTACTCACCAAAATAAGACGAAAATGAAGAAAACCATTTTTCGAGATTTCGCATAGTTTTCGAGATATCGAGTTTAAAAAATACTGTTTTTTTATTTATTTTATTTGATTTTTCAATTGTTTTTTATAGAAACCACGGAAACCGTAATGTCACGGGTTCTGTGTTGCGCCGATATCTATGATTAGTAAATGCCCAAAAAAATTCGAATATGTAAAAGTCGTTGCCGGTTCGATTAGGATATATTCAGTTCAGCTCATATGAAAAGTTCTAAAAGTGAAAATTGCTAACGCCCGCTGCCGCTCACTTGAGACAATTTGAGACAACACGGACCATAAACTAAATTTCAGTTCAAATTTTATTTTTACTTTCCTACTTATTTTATCTTGCTCTAAAAGAATCTGTCGTCAGATAGCAGTGCTCACACGGAACTCATGATACTACGGTTTCCGTGGTTTCTATAAAAAAACAATTGAAAAATAAAATAAATAAATAAAACAGTATTTTTTAAACTCAATATCTCGAAAAATGGTATTCTTCATTTTCGTCTTATTTTGCTGAGTACTATAAGAATCCATCATAAGATCGTGGCGCCACAGTTACCATAGAATCCCCATAACTAATAATAAATATACCATTTTTTAATGAAAAGAATAACTGAAGAACATCCAAAAATCATAATCCATGATCTTTCCCTTCTAATAAAACGCATTCACATAAAAAATATATTTTATTAAAATTAATCAAAAACATTAAGGTCTTAATTATATTATTAAAATAAATGTTCTTACTGTATTTTAGGTTGAAATCCAAACTAGATTAAAAGCAATAAACAATGTTATTGATATGTTGACTGGAATTATTGGAGATGGAAAACGTGCTAGTAAATTACTCAAAGAGGACGAAAAACCAGATACTTCATCTGAAAGTTTTGAAAATCATTTTCTATCCACTAATCCAACATCTGAAATGGATAAATCTCATGATAGCAATGGATATGTATATTTTGATCCTGAAAATCATTGGTGTCGGGTTTGTAATGTCTTTCCAAAAACTGCAAAAGATTTCCTCAATCATCTACATACGCAGGACCATAAAAATAATATACAGGTAATTACATACATTTTTTTTACATTTATTAATAATCTAATAATCATTATTCTTAATACTTACCATCCGCGAAGCCCGCCTTCGGCGGCCATCTTGCTGGCTAAAGGGCACACACCTAGACTCTGTAGTGGATTTTAAAATAATAATTTTAATTTCCTAATTTAATTTTATTTCTCATGAACTATTATTGGGCTTTAAAAATTAAAAAAATCATGTATGCGTTGTCATCATAATAAGTATAAATATGAGATAAATTTTATTTGTCATGAACTATTAGTGGGTTTTAAAATAATAATTTTAATACATTTTATTTGTCATGAAGTATTAGTTGATTTTAAAATAAATAATTTTAATTTCCTAATTTTAATAAATTTTATTTATCATGAACTATTGGCTATTGGTGGGTTTTAAAATTAAAAAAATAATATCGGCGTCATCGAGCAATCCGATTATAATAAGTATAGATAGATAAATTTTATTTGTCATGAACTATTAGTGGGTTTAAAAATAAATAATTTTAATAAATTTTATTTGTCATGAGCTATTAGTGGGTTTAAATATTATACTTAAATGAATAAATTTTATTTATCATTAACTATTGGCTATTGGTGGGTTTTAAAAATAAAACAATCATATCGGCGTCGTCACACAAGCCGATTATAATAAGTATAGATAGATAGATAAATTTTATTTGTCATGAAGTATTAGTTGATTTTAAAATAAATAATTTTAATTTCCTAATTTTAATAAATTTTATTTATCATGACTATTGGCTATTAGTGGGTTTTAAAATTAAAAAAATAATATCGACGTCATCGCGAAATCCGATTATAATAAGTATAGATAGATAAATTTTATTTGTCATTAACTATTGGCAGGGTTTTAAAATTAAAAAAATCATGTCAGCGTCGTCGCGCAAGCCAATAATTATAAGTATTTTATTTTTTATTTATTTATTTATTTTCTAGGAAAAGAAACTTACAGATATGCCTTGGCATGATTTGCCTCCTGAAAAAGAAGCTGTCCCTCCTAAGGGAGCGATTAACAAAAGGGTTCCAATCAGAGGTAAACAATTTAAAGAAAAACATTTTAAGTATTAAATTTTAAAAATTAAAGGGTTTTTAGTCACAAAAAATAAATAACTAGAGTAATTTTAATCAATTATTATTATTTATTTTTATTTATGTATAACTAAAAAAACCCTTTAATTTATAAAATTTTAAATTCTAAATAAGTCACTTTAAGTTTTGGAAGAATCTTAAATTAATTATTCTTATTTGATTTCAGGGATTGAATTTTTTATTTCTGCAACGTCTTGGTTTTGTAAATTATGCAACACGTGGATGGGAGACCTACATTGTGCTTCTTTACATCTCAAATCAAAAATTCATTCTGATAACTATGAGGCACATTTATTTATATAATCCTTTTTTTTTACTTTATGGTCAAGCATTGTAATCGTGCAAGAAAAAAGTATTGTTTTTTGCTTCGTATTTTCCGAAATATCTCAAAAACGGCTGAAACTATTTTAATAAAAAAAATTGAGCAAACTCATGGCATATTGGTCTACAAAAAAAAGTCCAAATCGAAAAAATGATATTTTACCAGATATTAGTGATCTTGTCAAAATGTCTGTTAGTAGGTTACTACATTTTGTGTTCGCTCTAGCTCAAAAACTAGTGTGAATATCAAAAAGAAATTTCACATGAAGAATCTTTATATTGAGATTATGATAGGATTTGGTTCAAATCTAACCAAAAATTAAAATTAGGGAGCTCTTAAAAAATTAAAATTATCAAATTTTCAAACAAAAATAACCAAGAAAAATGGGTATAAAAGAGACCTATAATAAAAAAGAGTCATTATTTTTTAGGTGCCGGAATTGTGAGGAAGTTCAAAAAAGTAGAACTCAATGTAACTTCAAGACCCTTTAATCGATTTGTACGAAATTTTGAATATGCATCCTATATGATGATGATGTTTATTAATGTATTGTAGCTAGATTGTATTGATGTTTGGAGGACCTAGCCACCGAGGACTTGTGCCTCTAAGCAGGTCGAGGAATAAAGATTTATTTATTTATTTATTTATGACCTTAGGGGCCGCCCATAAATTACGTCTCACGAATTTCAAGATTTTTAGACTGACTTCCACTTGTCTCACTTTCTGTGACATTTTCATTGAGCCCCCCCCCCCCGTTGTTTCGTGACGTCACACTAACTCTTTTATCCCCAATAATGTAATAATTGTAATTTTATAAATTAAACTCAACTAAAGGGATTTAATATATTTTAAGTTTACTTTATTTTTATTCATATCGTGAAATCTAAAAAATATATTTGAAAATTTTTTAATTTGACTTTTGTGACATCACTGTCACATTTTGTCACAAATCTGAGATGTCCCTCTCCCAAATTATGGACGGCCCCTTTTCCCTTATGAAAATGTAAAATTTATAGTGACCCAAAAGGGAAGAGATTCAAAAATAATTTAAAATAATACAATTTCAAAATAAAAATCGAAGAAAGCTGATATTTACAATAGAAGATTCTCATTTATTTTTGGGTTGTTATCGTCCATCTTTGGAAATAATTAGGCTGGATATTGGGATCTCGAACTTGAGAAAATAATTGAAAGCTAAATTTCCAAAAGTTGCAACACGTTTCGTCCTTTATTTTTCAACTTCTTCAGGCAATTTTTAGGATCAGCTTTCTCATTAATAGATATGTACAGACCATTAGACTAGATTTTGCAATGAGATATTTGAATGACATATACACTTTGGATGATCAACTTTGTTTGAGATTTTTTATTTATTTATCTTTAATACCTTTTATATTAAGTTTGTTTAAGCCTTGTCAATTATGTCATTGCAAAATCTAGTCTAATGGTCTGTATATATCTATTAACGAGAAAGCTGATCCTAAAAATTGTCTGAAGAAGTCGAAAAATATACGACGAAACGTTGCAACTTTTGGAAATTTAGCTTTTAATTATTTTTTTAAGTCCAAGATCCCAATATCCAGCCTAATTATTCTCATTTATCTCATTTAAATATCATAAAGTGTCAATTAGTCAAAAATTCAGAGAGAGTTCTTTCGTAAATTATTATAATTTATTTTATTAAATGTAGGGGCCAGGTGTATGGTAAAGTCATGTGGATGGCCCTAACAGTTTATTTATTTATTTATTTATTAATAACTTTTTTTTCTTTTAGGCACATTTGGATAAAAATCCTAAATGGGAATCAGATTGGCTTCAAGACAGGGGAAAAGCTTTAGAACGTGGCCCAAATGAATTTGAAGATATGTTTGGAACAAATAAAAAGAAAAAAGATAAAAGTAAAAAGAAAAATAAAAAATCATCCGAGGAGAAAAAAAGGAAACGTTCAAAGAAAAGGGCAAAATCCAAAAAACTTAAAAAATCATCTGACTCAAGTTCAAGTGGAAGTAGTTCAAGTACATCTTCGAGTGATTCTAGCGATGAAGATAGCGGCAAAGAGGACGATGGAGATAATGGTTTGCGTAGTATAAGAGTCGCGATGAGAAATAAAGGCAACTCTCGAACATCCTTCACCAGTGATATAGATTCTAAATGGCATTCAATACAAGCGAAACAAGATGTAGAAAAAGAACTATTGGAACAGGAGGTGAGAGAAATGCAAGAAAAAATTAGACAAGTTAAAGAATGGGAGGAGAAACAGGAAAGAGATCGCAAAATGAAAAAGTTTCAAGAAGAAAATTGGTCTTCGCCAGAGGAAAAGCAATTAAATAGAGACAAATTTAGGCCAAGGCAAGACTTTGAGCGAGAAAAAGATCGAAGAAGAGGAGGTGGTGATGAACGTGATCGCGAAAGATATTACGAGAGAAAGAATTTTAGCGGAAGAAGAAGAAGCGAAAGTCCGCCTATAAAAAGGTATCGAGATGAACGGTCACCGGATGAGAGAAGGTATCGACGGGATTATGATAGATCACCTAAAAGAGATTATAGACGGTATGAAGAATATGATAGACCTGAGCCAATCGAAAAAAAATTCGATAAACCCCCGGGACCCATGGGAGGAATAAAACCAAAAAAGATCTATAAAAAACCTCCACCACAGCCCACACAGCTTAATATTCCCAAATCGAAACTACCTTTCATAGGTAGAATGCCTGTTCTTAAAAATCTTGCAAAAAAGAAAGAAAATGAGAAATCGGACGATAATTCGCCTAAAGGTACGTTTTATTTATTCAATTGAAAATTTATCAAATAATTTACAAACATATATTTTTATTTAATAGTATTAAGGAATTTGGTGTTGGTACTTGGTGAAACATTTTTTAAATTATTGGATAAAAAAATACTTTGTAGGTTTCACATTAGAATATAAAAAAATAAAACGAATTTATTTTTGGAGAGACTTTAATCTCGATATATATATATTTCGGGTGGCTAACCGTCAGCTACTTTCTGTTGCTCCTGAAGATGGGTTAGCCACCCGAAATAAATATATATATCGAGATTAAAATCTCTCCAAAAATAAATTCGTTTTATTTTTTATATTCTAATGTGAAACCTACCAAGTATTTTATTTAATCTCTACCATACCCTATTGGAGTTTTGGATTTATACAATTGCCATTTTTTTAAATAAATAATATTAATGGCGATGCCATGTTAACCAAATTGTAAGAACAAAATTTTAAGGTGGACAATTGATATATATTAACTAATTAAATTGAATGTTTTTTGCTGGGATTAGCAGAATTTTTATATTTTGAAGGAGACAATAAAAGAGTGTTGTTCTGCTGGAATTATAAATTTTATTGAAAAGTTTTTGTTTTGCCGAGAGTAGCAGAGTTTGTTGATTCATAAAGAGAAACAAAGAGGTTGTCCTCTGCTTGATCCAAATAAACATAGACACATATATATCGAAATTATATATCTGTATATATACCTATTATTTATTTGTTTGAGACTATAGTTTCGAAGGCTTGGCCCTCATCATCAGTCTTTTTTAATTATAAATATTATAAATATTATTTTTCATGGGGTCAATACCGTAGGATATTGGAAATGTTCGATTTTTACTTAGCTGGGAGCCAGTTAAAATTAATCTATACAGATATATAATTTTGATATATATGTGTGTATGTTTATTTGCATAAAACAGAGGACAACCTCTTTGTTTCTCTTTGTGTTATAAATTTTACTTATAACGAGACTAAAGTTTCGAGAGCTTTGCCCTCTTCATCAGTCTATTACAATTGATTCTCAGGAATTGTATTAAATAAAATTTATAATTCCAGCAGAAGACACACTCTTTTATTGTCTCCTTCAATGTTAACTAATTAATTCATTCTAATTAGGTTGTCATGGCATTAATGTATTTATTATTATTGATATAGACAATGAACAAACATGTTCCTCGTTTTAACTAATAAGTGGGGGGGTGGCGCAAGAATAACTCCCAAATTATTAACTCTACGGCAAATTTTACAATGAACAATGAGCAAAGTTGTAGGGGATGTGATTTCTGACAACTTTTGTTTAAAAAAATTCCCCCCAAAAAGGGGGGGGGGGGGGTGAAAAATATGTAAATTCTTGCCCTTGGAGCAAACTCAACCAAATTTTATATGCATAATTTGTGGGTCACTAGAGAGCTAGAAATGCCAAAACTAACCACCCAAAATGGGGGGAGGGTCAAAAAATGAAAATTCTTGGCCTTGGACCAAACTCAACCAAATTTTCTATACATAAACTGAAGGTCACTAGAAGGCTAGAAATGCAAAAACTGGGTGCGGGGGTGGATTAGGGAATAGGGTGCGCGGGGTGGAATGGGGGTGGAGTGAGGGAGTAAGGCGGAGTAGGGGGTGCAGGGGTGGAGCGCGGGTGGGTGGGGCACCGGTGCATGATGCGGGGGGTAGGGGTGCTGGGTGGGTTTCGGGGTGTGTGGAGTGTAAGGGTGGGGTTCGTGGGTTGGGGGTCCAGGGGGCGTGCCTCTGCTAGCAAGAGGGCCGCCAAAGGCGGGCCTTGCAGCTAGTTTATAATATATTGAATATTAAATTTTTCAATTTTCTTCCAACTCGGCGAGGTAAGTAAAGCCACGTGAGAACCAGGTATTAAATTCAATGTTGAAATAAAGTACACTTTGACTTGTAATTGCTGTTTATTTGATAAAAAAGAGACGTTTCAGTGGTCATTCATCACCATCTTCAGTCTTTTTTTTTAAGTCTTTGCAACAACCAACAACAATAAGGAAGAAAGGTGTTTACTGTATTCAATTGTCTCCATAATTAAAAATTGGCCAAATTCAAACTCATCTCAATGAGTATGTGCAATCACAAATCAAAATGTAGAAAATCATATATCCCGATAAATGCAGAATTATGCAAACAAATATTTCTTTTTCCCCGAATGAGATTCTTAATGTTTCACGCTTTCTAAATTTGTTTTACAAATTTTTTATTTTTATTACGTTTCTTGATTTTATTATAAATTAGAAGAATTTTTTTTTATCTTTTTTGGTTATAGCCACAAATTGACGATAAATACATTTGTTTGCATAATTCTGCCTTTGTCGGGATATATGATTTACTACATTTTGATTTGTGATTGCACATACATGTTGAGATGAGTTTGAATTTAGAGAATTTTTAATTAAGGAGACAATTGAATACACTAAACAACACCTTTCGGGTTGTTGAGAATATTATTGGTTGCTACAAAGACTGAAGATTATGGTGAATGCCCACTGAAACGTCTCTTTTTTGTCAAATAAACAACAATTACAAAATGAAGTATATTTTATTTCAACATTGAATGAAATCTTTATCTTCACCATTGAATTTAATACCTGGTTCTCACTTGACTTTAGTTAGAGTTAGAAGAAAATTAAATTATTACTAGCCATCAGTGCCTTTTTATGATTACATTTTTTATCCTAGAACATTTTTAAGTGGGAGATAAATTTAACCGAATTTATCGTGCGGAGAATTTACCACTGCTCGAAGCCCCTAAAACCTTAGTAAATTGGATATTGAATTGTATCTAAGTTTCTGAGATTGGCTCGTGATCCCGGCTTCTTTTCCTTCTACTCTGTTCTTTTCACGATGGAGGGGCCAGCCCATACTGGCCTTTAGGGATCCACCTTCATGGTGTATCTCCTTCTACACATCAATATCATTAAAAACAAAAAAAAAAAATTGAGCTTTTATACTGACTGCTTCTTAATTTTGTGTACCATTGTAAATTTTCTTTCTCTTCTTCACCCAATGTGTCTATCTTTCAATCTTTTTTTTTTCGTTGATGTAACTTTTAATATTTAATAAACATTATAAATAAATGATGAAGTACACATATTAGTTACAACGAAGAACATGTTTGTTTATTTTCTATATCAATAATAATAAATACCTACATGGTTGTTGCCATGGCAACCTAATTAGAATGAATGAATTTATTAATATACAGGGTGATTCACGGTTGATGGCACGTTGGACGTTTATGGAAGGCGGAACTCGGGATTTTTCTGAAAATTTATCTCCTTACATTTTCTTGCCTGCTCTATCGATCTAAAATATTTTCAACATCGAAAAGTCGTAGCAACTTTATTTTTTTAAATAGAACACCCCGTATATTAACACCTTTTTACTAGTAGAACCGCTCTTTTATTAAAATACTTCTTTGTTAATATTGTTCTATACCTATCTCTATCGGTTTTCGAGATAAAGAATAATTTTTGTTAAATATGGTCCAAAACATTAAACTTAAATAAATTAGTACTCTAAATTCATGAAAAGTTGATATTTTGGTGGTAGTTTGGACACACCCGAAGTATTTAATTTACGCCGAAAAATCGACTCCATATTATACAGGGCGTGCTAAGATTACTATTTATTTCCGTTATTCATAAAAGGAGTCAAAGTTCGTTTTTTCAAATGAGACCCCCCCCCCTGTATATTACTCAATAAATTAAAAGACGAAGAAAAATGCTTCAAGGCGATATATCATGTCTCTATACCTAAAACATCAAGTTTTCTTAATAAAGCTGCTTTTTCTTGAAAAATTACATTTTAATTAATTTAACTTTAACTAACCATGAAATATCAGCTTATTGATGATTTTTGACTATTTGTAAGTAACTTATAAACGTTTGACTGATGATGTTCAAAAATCTCCCAAATGATCGCAAATATTGATTATTCAAACGAAGTTCTTATAGTACAAAATAAATAATCTCATAAGAACTTCGTTTGAATAATCATATTTGCGGTCATTTGGGAGATTTTTTGAACACTGTCAATAAACTGTTTATAAGTTACTTATAAATAGTCAAAAGCTTGATATTTCCATGGTTACTAGATGAAGGAGGAGGTATTAGCCAAAGATGGAATCACTGGCTTCAATAAAAGACACCTTTAATAAGACGTTTTGGCCTGAATTTTATTTGGCCATCTTCATTCTTTCATTCTGAAACTTTTGGGTCCAGGCACGTTATAAATTTACATGAAGCTAAAAAATTTATATTTTTGACAAGGCGTGGTTCGATCACATATGTGTACAGAATTTTGTGTATAACTCCTAATTGACTGAAGATGGCCAAATAAAATTCAGGCAAACGCCTATGTAAAGGATGTTTTATTGAACCCAGTGATTCCATCTTGGCTGATACCTCCTCCTTCATCTAGTAGAGTTTCAATCACAGCCACAAACGCTTAACAATTTCCATGGTTAGTTAAAATTAAATTAATTAAAAAGTTTTTCAAGAAAAAGTGCCTTTATTAAGAAAACTTGATGTTTTAGTTATAGGGACATGATATATCGTCTTGAAGCATTTTTCTTCGGCTTTCAATTTATTGAGTAATATATAGGGGGTCTCATTTGAAAAAGTGAACTTTTGACTCCTTTTATTAATAATGGAAATAATAGGAATATTAGGACGCCCTGTTTAATATTTTTCGGCGTAAATTAAATACTTGGGGTGTGTCTAAACTACCACCAAAATATCAACTTTTCATGAATTTAGAGCACTAATTTATTTAAGTTTAATTAGGGCCATGTTTTGGACCATAGAGATAGGTATAGAACAATATTAACAAAGAAGTATTTTAATAAAAGAGCGGTTCTAAAAAAGTGTTAATATACGGGGTGTTCTATTTAAAAAATAAAGTTGCTACGACTTTTCGATGGAAACCGAAACGTCGCAATGCTGAAAATATTTTAGATCGATAGAACAGGTAAGAAAATGTAAAGTGCTAAATTTTCAGAAAAATCCTCCATTCCGTTTTCCATAAACGTCTAACGTGCCATCGACCGTGAATCACCCTGTATATCATATACATTATATATTTAACAAATAAAAAGGAATTTAAACTTATCAAATGAAAAGTTTCATAATAGTAAAATCCTCGTCTTCTCTCACCATTCCTTGAATTTCTTCCTCTTTCCCGATTCAAGAATATCCTGAATTTTTTAAAATTAATTCCCATCTCGCTGTCCTTTTGCTGAATTTATTCTTCTGAGAGTTGGTGGCTTTCACATAAGAGAAAATTAAAATACAATATATATATTTTTTTTTAATTTACTCTATATATTATCGAAATCTGAATTCATCATCAGGAGAACATTGACTGAAGATATTAGATAAATTAAATAAATTTTGTTTATAATTTTATCTTCAGTCAATGTTCTCCTGATGATGAGTTAAGAGCTCGAAATATATAGAGTAAATAAAAAAAAATCTTTGTATTTTAATTTTTTCTCCTTGTGAAACACCACCAACTCCAACCTAATATAATTTTAATAATGTTTCACTATAAACCAACACCGCATTCCCTAAATTCAATTTGTTCTTCGAAAATCTCTCAAACTTTTTCTTTATTTTTTTTCTTCAATATTTCGTATCTTCATTCCTTTTGCTCATTAGATTTTTTTCTAACCCGCTTCAATTCCTCCGCTGTTTCGGTCAGAATCTCATTTATCTTTTCCAGTTTGACTCTGCTTTGTAGTTTATCCGCCTTTTCCTCCTTCTTAAGCATATGTTGAATTCTTTTTCCTTTTTATCTCATTCATTAATTGTTTGTCCCATTTATGCAATGGTGCATATCCACTTTGGGCTTTTGGTACCAATTGATACATACAGGCACACATGAACACACCCATTCCGCTTCACATTGCGACCTCCATCGAATATTTCTTTTCTTCGTGCTTCAGGAATTCCATTATTTCTCTCCCCATCGTTCTCTAAAGTCCTCAGTTGAACTTCCAACACCTTCCGAGTGTCTTCCTTTCTTCTTCTCCTTCACTATTCCCTCCGAATCTCCCAAGATTATAATCTCTGATGGGCTCCGCCATCTAGCTCTGGTCCATATCTTTATCTCACTCGCTTTCACATTCTTCCACTCACAGCAATTCTCTCTTCCGATTTCTTCTTTGATTTTTTTTGTATGTTGGAAAGGACGAGGAGTTTTCTATTTCTCGTCCAGTCCTCTTGTAATCTCCTGTTCTATGCCTTTCTTCATAGCTTTCTCCCTATGGAGTGTCTCTTGTCCTCTGCAGCCTTCCCGGCTTCATCACTTTGGTAGGTATTTCTGGTTCTCCCCATTCCTCCCATCTTCTTCCAAAAATTGGCCCCCCATCTTGGTGACATTCTAGTTGCAGACTTTTCTTACTGATTTCCCTGTAGGCATATCCCTGGCCATCTGCTTTCTTTAATCTGACTCTATCAGGATTGTTTTTCGACCTCTTTTACGAAATAATTGAATACATTTACAAACCTATAGTAAAATTAATTAATTTTTCCAGGTGAAGCTGAAGTCCGATCAGCAGTAACAGTAAGCGGACCCGCTAAAACCGAGGTACAGGACATGGAAATTGATGATGATTCTATTGGCGGAGAAGGCGCATCGCCTTCTTTAGAAAATGCTGAAGATGGTCCTGTTCTTTATGATAGTCAAGTGATGGGCGAAGAGGAATATGTAGAAACAGAAAATAATTCTTTAATTGAAAATGCAAATCAATCAGGATTTGAAGATGAAGAACAAGAACATATGCCATTGATGAATCTTGAACCAACACCTGTACCACAAGAAATTCCTCCTACTATAGCTTGCGACGAAAAAAAAGACATTCCATTACCACAAGACTTTCAAGAGGCTCTTAATATAATTTTCCCTGGGCAAAAAATACCTGGTGATAAACAACAATGGCAAATGGGTCCAAATGGAGTTATGATTCCTACTGGTAAATACTTATAATTATATATATTCACTACTAGCCTTCGGCGGGCCTCTTACTAACCCTTCTTCCACCCTCGACCACTTTCCACCCCTGCCGACCCTCCTTCCACAACCCAGGGAACTCCCCCGCCTCATGGCCACCCTCCACCCCACTTGAACCTGATCCCCCTGACCCCTCCCGCCGGATCTCTCTTCACCCCACCAAATCTATTCATAAATGACAAACACACACTAATTTCTATCTTATCTTATCTTATTAAATTAAACGAGCAATTCTAGTAGATGTATATATCATCATATAATCTGTTTGTCGAATCGGTTTCTGAAAACGGCTCTGACGATTTGGATGGAATTCACGTGGTCAAGGGGTTTTTGTGTTGACATATTTGATCTGTAACCGGTCTCATCTTTCGGCTGAGTGCTGTTTTTGATAGGGAAATTTGTTAATTGAAATAATTATTCACAGTTGGTTGTCTCGATAAAAATGTATAATTACACGTTTATTCGAAATTTCCTTTTTGATAAAAAAATTAACCGGTCTTTCAATTTTTTAAATTCCACTAATAAATCATTGCAAATAGTTATTATATATTAAAATTAAGGAATTTAATTAATTAGATAGCTGTTTCAAAATATGTCACTTAAATAAAAAAATTAATTGAAGGTATTGAACACTTGAGAGGTAAGAATTTAATGCCGAACTGATGGAAAGGCTCCCCAAAGAAAAATAAAACTACTAATTCCTGATTACATTGAATTGAATTGGTATTGAATTTTGATCGTTTCGATTAGAATTTCAAAAAATTTTGGTGCTTCTTGAATCAAAATAAAAGCATATGGTTGATTAAATCAAAACAGACACATGCATAATACCGAGCATCGCTCGGTGTTCCAGGTACTCATACTATAATGATCACTGGTTTTCTTTTACCTTTGGACTGCCTTTCCATCGACTCAGCAATAACAATCTACCACTCTGCTTTATTTCGGCCATATAGGAAGATCTTTTACATTTAAAATGAACAATTTTAGAATATTCTTCAAACTGAAGATAATGATGTATTTTATAATTAATGCTGCCAAGCTTTCTTTATAAGACTGTTTTAAAAATCGTAATTTTTGTAAATATAAGTTAAAGCCCGATCATAAAGTTCTCTTGCAAACAAACTCACTACTCAAGTTTTTTAAATTGTCTTCATTCATTTTAGCCGACATCTCAAGTTTAAGTTTTCAATGAACAATTGATGCATCGTCTAATTCAGTGGACCCAATGATCCTATTTTTCTAAAGCTAAAACTGATTCACACATACAAATTGATAGCGTAAATGTGAAACAGAGTATAATGGTAAAGGACAGAATACTAATTTAACAAATCGATTTTAAACATTAAAGAATAATAAGTAATACATTGATATCATGGTGAAATTACTAGCAAAACGGAATCTTCAGGTAAAAATTGACTTTTTAAGAAAAAATAAAAACCGACTTCAAAATTAATGCAACAAATAAAATACACTAGAAGGTATAAAGGAATTATATCTATTAGTTACAACTAAACGACGAAATATTAACATGAATTACTTTTTGAAGTCGGTACCAAACAAACTATACCTATAAGCGAGCATACCCCCAAACGTACTAAGTAAGATCCGTCGAGTGCATTCATAAAAGGTATATGTTTGGCACCGACTTCAAAAGTAATTTCATGTTAATATTTCGTCGTTTAGTTGTAACTAAATAAGATAATAATTATTTTATACCTTTTAGTGTATTTTATTTGTTGCATTTAATTTTTTGAAGTCGGTTTTTATTTTTTTCTTAAAATTATTTTTATTTTTTCTCTTTTAGTGATGTTATTAATAGTGATCATATCATCAGAACTTGACCAAATTAATATGACACCATCCCTAAGACACTCCTTTCGGATAAAAAAAGAACCATCGAAATCGGTTCATAAACAAAGAGGTTAGGTCTAAACAAACCTAATAAAAAAGGTCTAATACCTATGAAAAAAAATGAAAAAAATGGGACCAATCGGAAGCTAGACTGGACCCAATGCAAAAAAAATTTTCAAAATCGGTTGACAATTGGCGGAGATATGAGGTAACATAGGCACAAAAAAAATTCAGTCGAATAGAGAACCTCCTCCTTTTTTGAAGTCGGTTAAAAATGACCCGGTTGGTAACCCTAGTGCCAAATTCGGATATTTTTAATTATACGTGTAGGTCTATGTGACAAGCCTAATAATATTCCAAAGGTAGAAAGTACCAGCGGTATATTTAGGTCTTCATCCGCTAGGGGAAAAAGTTGGCGTTGTCTGAATGTGCCAGCGTATTTCATTTCTAAAAGGTCTATATGCCGAGTTGCGTTAGTTAAAAGGTTATTAAAATGTTGTATTGTTTGTGGTACTTGACCCTTTTTAGAAATAAATAATGAGCCACTTGGACCCTTTTGCCCGATTGCCTATTTTCAATTTAAACTAAACTTCAATTTAAGTTAGCATGATGTTTTGTTGGAGTGCTCAACATCGTTCATTCGCCGTGGAGGAGTTTTTTTTTCGTAATAATGACTGTATTGAGGCCACACGGCGCGCCTTCCGGACTACATTTCAACCTCTCTCCCGGTGCACTTCTCCCGAACAACCGCTCGATTTTTAAGTGGAATTTCGCGTCCTCCTTCAAATCATTATGTAAAAAATTTTTAAATTCCATTCCTACAAAATAATGCTAGTCAAGAAGCTTTAATGACTTAAAAGAATGCGTCACCGTGGAAGGACAGAATTTATCGGAAATTAATTTTTCTTGTGTATACTTTCGTTCATTAGCTACAAATTGTGATTTTTTTTCATCCCTATATCTCGAAAGTTAAAGGTATGGCGTCCATTTCTGTGGTCATTTGGTCTCCGCCACCCTGTATTTAAAGCTAAAAAGATGTTTACTTTTATTTGATTATCTCGGTTCTACATTTTTGACACTTAGACCCTTTAGAACTTGCACTCTTCAATTATAAATTTTTTCCAAGGGCCTAGATTTTCGTTGATGATACTATGTCAGAAACCTTCATGCAATAACTGTACAAAGTTTCAACTCAATCGGATGAACGATTCGCAAACACATAAAAGACAAACAGACACACATATACATTAATTTTTATATATAATATTAGTAATTAATAGAGATTGTGGTGTTGGTGCAAGGTGAAACATCTTTATTAACAGATAAAAGTAAATAAATATTATATGAAATATTCATTTACTATGAGTTAAGATTTCTAGGTCACTTGTTTCACATTAAAAATTTTAACGTGTGAATAGCCGGATACTGACTGAGCCCCTTGAGGCAAATGCCTGATCGGTCAGTACGTGGCTCGCCCAAGGCAAAAGTGCCCACCCCTCCCTGATCCATCGGTTGTCGGTTTTTGTGAATGCTCAAAGGTCCTTCGGGTCATTTCCTGCGTTCACTCAGGACGGTTCTGCGGCAAACGCCCGAGGCAGCCTCGCGAGGGCTGCTCGCTCAGTCAGTATCCGGCTAAACAAGGTGACCTAGAATTCTTAACTCATAGTAAATGAATATTTCATATATATATTTATTTACTTTTATCTTTATAATATTAGTGGTTTTCTTTATCTTTGAGCAGTCTTTGCATCAATCCAACATTAAATTCTACCTCTCCATCTTCAATACCTCTAATTAATTAATTAACAATTTATTGAGCCAATTTTCTAATTAATTAAATTCCTTAATATATAATAATATTTGTAATTAACTTTTAGTGGGATATAAAATTAAAAAGCCACTTAGTTATTAAAAGGAAATAGAAAAAAATCTAATTACAAATTATAGATTTTCATTTAATTAATTAACAATTTATTAAGACAGTTTTCTAATTAATATAATTCCTCAATTTTTTATTGTTAAGGATAAATAAATTGAATTTGCTTCTTCCAGTAATTTATTTTGTTTTTCAAATGGTTATTCCAAATATTTCGAGAGCGTTCTCAGCATCTCTTCCTCAATGGAAACTGTGGGACCACACATAGGCAAGTCAGTGAGTTATTATAATTACAGGTGTCAAAAGGCTCACCCACTCCCCCACCAATGTGCCGACTCCATCAGTTTGTACAGAACATTGATAAAAATGGAGGTCGGCACATTGGTGGGGGAGTGGGTGAGTACTTTTTTGACACCTGTAATTATAATAACTCACTGACTTGCCTATTCTGTGGTCCCACAGTTTCCACTGAGGAAGAGATGCTGAGAACGCTCTCGAAATATTTGGAATAACCATTTGAAAAGCAAAATAAATTACTGAAAGAAGCAAATTCAATTTATTTATCCTTAACAATAAAAAATTAATATATCCAGTACACACCAAGCCAGCATAATTCCTAAATATATAATAATATTTGTAATTAACTTTTAATGGGATATAAAATTAAAAAGCCAATTAATTATTAAAAGGAAATAGAAAAAAATTAATTACAAATTATAAATTTTTATTTAATTAATTAACAATTTATTGAGCTAGTTTTCTAATTAATTCTAAATTCTTTAATATATATGATAATATTTATAATTAACTTTTAGTGGGATTTAAAATTAAAAAACCAATTAGTTATTAAAAGGAAATAGAAAAAAATCGAATTATAAATTATAGATTTTCATATTTTGAGCCCCCCATCTATTGTTCGTTGATGATAATATGTCAGAAACCTTCACGCAAATGTCAACAACAACTGTACAAAGTTTCAACTCAATCGGATGAACGCATAAAAGACGAACAGACACACATATACACATTAATTTTTATATATAATAATATTTCTATAATTTTGGTTTAATTTCAGGTTACCCAATAGATGGTCAAATTATGTACGACGCTTACGGTAATTCATATTGCGCCTCTCAAGAAAATGAAGGCGAGGATGGAGAGGACAATGAATCCAATTCAGACCAACCAGAGGGTGAAAGCAAAACAGCCGAAGATGAAGAGGAAGAGTTGGGTGAAAATGCTGATAAACTAAAACCTGAATTAGACGGAGTGGATGATTTAGCTTTATTGGGCATTGATGCTGAAGATTTAGCCGCTCAATCTTTTTAAATAATATTTTTTCCTATTTCTATAGACTATGTGATTATAGTTTATTTAGCGCTATATGTATTTTATTGTTTTAAATTATAAATAAAATAAAATCTAACATTCAACTTTTTAATTCTTTTTTTTCTTCTTTAAATTATATTTAATTTTAATTTAATTTAAGAATTTTTCAAAATTAATAAGTAAAGTTTCGGTAACAAGCATTACGGATTTTATTTGCTTGCTTATCAACTAAATTAGCATATATAATATTAATCAATTCATTCATTCTAATTGGGTTGCCATGGCAACAACAATGTAATTATTATTATTGATATAGAAAATAAACAAACATGTTCTTCGTTCTAACCTTAGACCATGAAATATATAGACACGGCCTGGTGTCGATTTGGTGAGGCCAACATCTCCTATAGAACTTGACGTCATCTGTAGGTAGGAACACCCAGAAATAGCATGGTTACTATAGGAATTATTATACATTGAGATAAATTTATCGTAGTTTAGATTATTTATTTTGGATTCCAATAATCGCAAATTAATATAACCAAAATATGTATGCGAGAACGTGACGTCATCTGTAGGCGATGTTGGCCTCACTTCATTCTGTGTGGAGAGTAGCAGAGGGCTTGTCTATATATTTCATGGTCTAAGGTTCTAACTAATAAATGTATGTACTTCATAATTTATTTGAATATTAAAAGTTACATCAATTGGCGACGACGAAAAAAACAAAAAGATTGAAAGATGGACACTTTGAATGCTGAAGAAAATGGGAAAGAAAATTTACAAAGGTACAAAAAATTAAGAAGCACTTGTCTTTTATTTTTGTGAACCTTACCTATAATTTTATATTTTTAAATTTTCTTTACTATAAAACTAAAGATTTGAGCCTCTTTTTTTGAAAATAGTTGAAATGTTTTTAAAAAATCAGCTCGGATTCAGATTAACAAATCAATTTAAAAGAGAAAGAATTTAATTTTTAAAAATTAAATTCTTTCTCTTTAAAATTGTTTTGTTAGATGCTCAAATCTTTAGTTTTATATTTAAAAAAGAGGACTTGTATGAAAAACAAAAACTTTTTTTGATTTTAAGCTAAATTTTTTAATTTCCGTTATATAATAATGGAGTAAAGAATTTCTGTGCTTATATCTTATATTGCGATTCAGAGAGAGGTTTTTTGTCTCGATGGTGTGAGCTGACTGCCCGGAAAGCATGTTAGTTCTCAGGTTCGACTCCTGAGGGGATGAATCCCCTCTGATATCGTAATTTAATAATATTTCTACTAAAATCTTAGAATCTCTCCTAAAAATTAAATTCTTTTTCTCTACTATATTTAAATATATTTCACCAAGAACCTACACCATTCTCCCTTATTAAAATTAAGTAGCAGTTTGTTCGAGGATAATTTGTTTATTTTCTATATCAATAATAATAAATACATTGTTGTTGCTATGGCAACCTAATTAGAATGAATTTATATTTATATATCAATTCTCGCCCTTTGAATTATGTTAAAATTTAGTTAACATGGCGACCCCGGATAACGCCATTGTCCATTAATATTTTCTAATTTTCCGCCCCGCCTTCCCTATAATTTTTTCTGAATATCCACTTAATGTTCCTATCCGTGTATTTCCTCGCTTGTTCTCTTTCACCAATATTCAGAATTCTGTCTCCTGTGATCCTAATCATTTATCTTCTTAAATTATTGGATACAAAATACTTGGTAGGTTTCTCATTAAGATATTAAAATAAAACGAATTTATTTTTAGAGAGACTTTAATCTCGATATATATATTTCGGGTGGCTAACCCATCTTCAGGAGCAACAGAAAATAACTGAGTTATTTAGTATTTTTTATCCAATAATTTAAAAAATGTTTCACCAAGTACCACACTAAACTCCTTAAAAACTCTTTATCTTTATCTCATTTAGAAGATCCATCGTGGTCCTAATTTTCCTTCCGAACATATGGCTAATTGAGTTAAGAATATACGGGAAACGGGTGTTTTTCAAGAAAGCATAACTATGCGGATTTTTCAAAATAAAATATTTTATTTTCATAGGAACAATCACTAAACTATGCTTATAAGCGAAAAATTATTTCTGACAAATGATGGCCATTTTCACATACACAAATTCGAAGGCTCTCATCGCTCATTATGATGGTCAAATCCTCATATTCTTTTTTTTGGCAAAAAGTGAGACATTGTTGGTAATCTCGCTCATTCAACTGTTGGACTATCGTAATTTTATACGGGTGAAGCCCTAGGTCTTTGTGTAAAATTCGCTGCCCAGTACTTTGAAGAAACTTTGACAAGAGTGGGCGAAAACTTTCGAGAGCCCCTTCGAATTTGTATTCGTAAAAATGGCCACCATTTGTCTGACATAAGCATTCAATAATGGCATAGTTTAGTGATTGTTCTTATGAAAATAAAATATTTTATTTTGAAAAATCCGCAGAGTTATGCTTTCCTTGAAAAACATCCGTTTCCCGTGACTCGCCCTGTATTAAGAAATTGTATCATAAATTTTTCAAATTTTAAATTTGTATCTTCTGGTTCACTCACTGTCCATTACTTGTAAACATTTCTTCGTCCTAAGTTAAATTTTCTGATAATAATTGTAGATCATGTGGATTAAATTCTAAAAATGAAACAAGCAGAAACTTCAGATCACGTTGAAGACTGCGAAAAGTTCAAAAAGAAGAATAAAAGAGGGAGTTAAAGAAGAGAGAAGAAACCGAAAACCAATCAGAACTACCGGTAAAGAATTTGTTTATTTACAGTGTACAACAAAATATTGCAATTATAATTAAATTGAAAATAAATCATTGATAATAATAATAAAAAAAAAAGAAATATTTTCAAAAATTTGATTCATATAAATATAAAATATATAAATATACATTGAATTATAAAATCAATCTTTCTCACTAATGCTTTATAGAAAACGAAAAAAGGAAATAGAATATAAAATAAAAATATATTTCATTTCAAATAAAGTTAATATTTATTTAAACAAACCCGTTTTTATTGATTTCAATAATTAAGATTTTTGTATTTCATATTAAAGTTGTTTGTTTAAATGCAGTCATTGTTGAATATTTTCAAAAATTCGATTCATATATAGTATATAAAAATAAAATATAATTATATACATTGAGTTATAAAATCAATCTTTCTCAGGGATGCTTTATAGAAAACGTAAAAAGGAAATAGAATATAAAATAAAAATATATTTCAAATAAAATTAATGATTATTTTAACAATAGGAAAAATCGTTTTTATTGATTTCAATAATTAACATTTTTGTATTTCATATTAAACTTGTTTGTTTAAATGTGGTCATTGTTGAATATTTTCAAAAATTTGATTCTTCACATACTACTAAAGGGCATTTGTGCCTGTGTCTGTTTATTTTATATCTATCTATACATAAGTCCGTCCCCCTATGAATTATTTGATTAAAACTCCTAAACTGTTTACTCTACGGCAAATTTTATTATAAGCAAAATTGTAGAGGATGTAATTTTTTACATCTTCGTTAAAATTTTTTTGAAAATAATCACCCAAAATGGGGGGAGGGTCAAAAATGAAAATTCTAGTTCTTTGGACCAAACTCAACTAAATTTTTGTTTGGAGAGTAATTGGAGGTAGAGAAGGGTAGAGGGTTAGGGGGCGAAGCCCCTTGGTTAAGAAGAGGCCCGCCGAAGGGGGGCGTCGCAGCTAGTACAAATATAAAATATATATAGATTGAGTTATAAAATCAAATCTTTTTCAGTATGCTTTATTGAAAAGCCAATAAGGAAGTAGAATATAAAATAAAAATATGTTTCATTTCAAATAAAGTTAATGTTTATTTTAACAATGCGAAAAATCGTTTTTATTGATTTCAATAATTAACATTTTTTAGTTGTTTATTTAAATGTGGTCATTATTGAATATTTAAAAAAAAATTGATTCATATAAATATAAAATAATATAATATATACATTATACATTGAGTTATAAAATTAATCTTTCTCTCAGGATGCTTTATAGAAAACGTAAAAAGTAAGTAGAATATAAAAAAAATACATTTCAAATAAAGTTAATGTGTTTATTTTTTTAACAATGCGAAAAATCGATTTTATTGATTTCAATAATTAACATTTTTGTATTTTATTTGATGATTCTAATTGTTTAATTTTTGCATTTAAAGTTGCAATTAATTTATTTTTTTCCGAAATTTGTTCATATAATTGTTCTATCAATTTGTCTTTTTCTAGAGAAGAATTGACATTAAAAGAGTAAAAAATATCCTGCGCCGAAGGTCGATTCAACGGATTACGATTCATTAATTGTTTTATTAAATCTTTAATTTCTAAATGTGTGTCAAATTCTTCCGGGAATATTGTATCATGTTTTAATTTATCTATAAGTTTCATTCTTTCCATTTGAGTGCCAAATATTTGATATAATTCAAATAAAATAATTCCTAATGTATAAATATCAGACTTAAAATCACATTGTCCGTCTAATTGTTCTGGCGCTGAATAAAGTTCAGTGCCTATTTTACAATCATGCGGGATAATTTGAAAATTTTTGTCATTGTTTAACGTACACGCGAGCCCGAAATCGCCTACTTGTACGTGACTAGAATCATGATTAATAAATATATTCGATGGTTTTAAATCATGATGTACAATATTTTGAGAATGTATATATGTTACACCAGAACATATTTGTTGAAAAATTGTATTATTAATTAAATTATTTATACAATTTTCATTTTTGTTTCGTAAATCAATCCATTCTCGCAATGTCCGATTACATAATTGCATTTGAATATAAAGAATGGCACATTCTTGGCTAGGTGATTGAATTCGATATAAACTTAAACTAGAAGATTCCTCATCCGTCGAGTCAAACTCGTCTGAAGTTGAATTTTCTGAAAATTGTATATCTTGTGGATTAACAAGTTCATACCAGGCCCCTTTATACGAAACAATATTAACATGATTGAGTTTCGCTAACATTCTCACTTCCTGTATTTTATTTAACAAATTATCTTTATTTAAATATTTAATAAATATTTTTTTCATTGCATACTCTTCACTATCAAGTTTATTTCGTACTTTAAACACTTTTCCAAATCCACCTTTGGCGATATACTCAATTTCATCAAATTCATTCACATAACGTGATATAAAAATAATTTTGTCAGGTTTTAATAATTGCAATTCATTTTGATGCCAGCCAATTGCATTTTTATTAAATTTCAGAGATCGTGTTAAAGAAAAAAGTTCAAATAGTGAACGTTGATATTGTGCTCGAATTGGATCAAATTCTTGAAAAACATAATTCCGGTCTAATAAATTCATTTCAGATAATTTACCACATATCATTTCGTATAATATATTTTGTTGTTTCAAATCTGGTTCTAATATTTTACATAGGATTTTTATCAACGATTCCACTAATAAATCTCTTGATAAATAATTTTTTTGTATTAATTCAGTATCTATTTGGCTTGTTTGATCAGTAGAAAGCGAAATGGAAGATGATGCATCGTATGTAGTTATTGTATTTAAAGCTGACCAAGTTTCTTCATTGGAACTGTCATCCATTTTTTTAAATATATCTGGAAAAAAAATTCTCAAATAAATGTTTTATTTTTGGAACTTAATTTAGATTTTAGGAGGGAGAAAATTAATTTGTGAGGTTTTTTTGTTTTTGTTTAACTCCATGATTATATCAAAAAAAGAAACTTTTGATGGCATTGTTGATAGAATTGTTGTATCAAAAATAACAATGTCAATAACTCGGCCGTAACAAAGCATCTAATACTAACCACGATAAAAATAAATTCAAAACTATCTACATAAAAAGAAGGCAACAACTTTAAAAGATTCTTTTAAGAGAGTCTTTTTATAACCTTCACAACTAAATATTCTCTGAACAATAGTATAAACTTCTTGGATTTGACAATTGAAATAAGAAATGGTGAATTACTTTTAAAGACACTATGAAAAACCTTTTGCTTCTAAATCTGTGCTAAATTATTTCTCTTTTGCTTCAATAACTCAAATAATAAATATAATAAAGAAAACTCTTATAAAAAGATCTTTGACACAACATCGAAAATATTTTTAAAAGATGATTTAAATGATTGGAAAATAAAATTAAGGTCCAATCTATCCAAAAAAGCTTTTGATAAGGTCAAACGAGAAAAACTCTGGGAAATTACTAATAGAAAGGGAATACTATATCACAAAGAGAAACAAAGAGGTTGTCTCTGCTTGATGCAAATAAACATATACACATATATCTCAAGATGATATATCTGTATATATATTATTTATTTGTTTGATACAGATATATCATCTTGAGATATATGTGTATATGTTTATTTGCATCAAGCAGAGGACAACCTCTTTGTTTCTCTTTGTGAATCAACAACTCTGCTACTCTCGGCAAAACAAAACTTTTCAATTAATACTATATCATCTAATTTCAATGATAAAGAGCCTTTATAAAAATACCAGGATTCAAATTGACACCGGAAAAAAATACTAGACGAAATGTATATAAACCAGAGTTGGACAAGGGTGCAGTCTCTCACCCACTTTGTTTAATTTATATATAGACGATCTTCTTAGAACCTGGAAAAATAATGTGAATGATGGCATACTTCTAACAAGAACTATATACCTACTTACTATTTGCGGATGACCAGCTCATAATCTAGGATAGTGAAGAAAAATTACAACGATCCGTACATATATTCTCATAAATGGCCAGAGAATACAATTTTAAAATATCCTTATCAAAAACGAAAATTATGGCTTTTAGAGGCAAACATCTTATACCTTATCTAGATTGTTATAGATGGATCAATAATGGAACAAGTCAACCAATTCAATTATCTGGGATGCGAGCTGAGTCTTGTTGGGGAAGTAGATCTAGATAAAAAATTAAACCGATTTCAACATGTGTGCGACACCGTAAGGAGGCACTTAAAGAAAATCTAAGGAGGCTCAAGTAAAACTAGATATAGCCGCCAGACCAACGCTCCTGTCCTGATAGGATCATTGGACATACGATTTTCCCAGACATAAGTTTAAGGAGGAAGGAAATCTCATGGTAATCACGTCGTTGTGCGAGTGTGTTCAGTTTCAGGTGTGAAATTAGATAGTTGTAGTTCAGTTTACTTCTCACAAGAGCAACGAACAAGAATTTGAGGTTATCTCTGTTTCGAAAAGATAAAGTAATAAGCCGCCTGATTAAACCCAAGGTTTTACGAACTTTGTTAACAATGTTATTAATATGTGGGGTGAATCGGTGAATGTCAATTTGTTATCAAAAATCACACCCAAGTCAATAATATTATCAACGTCAAAGAATGTTAGGGACAACCAAAACAATTAAAATATGCAATACCAGTAACAACCAGATACAACAAACTTTTACTCCCAACTATAAAAATACCAACAATGACAATCATTTTTTACATAATATACAAATATGAGTGTCAATGTAGTAGCACAACAAAGAATATATCAACATGCTTTCAAAGTCAAAAATAACAATGTCAATAACTCGGCCTTAACAAATGTCCTAGATCTAGAGCGAAATACTCCAGCCTACATATGGAGAAGGGAGATAGGCAGAGGAAAGCTGGCCACTTTAGCAATAAAGAGGTGCCTGAAGTTCATTCTGAAAATGGTGGAAGGAAATGAAGTGGGTTTGACTATGATTTGCTGGAGAGAGCTGATGAGAAATATGTCCAATAATTAAGAAACTCTCTGGGTTCAAAATATGAAAAAAAAGAATGAATGACCTGGGACAGAATGTGGAATCACTCCTGATGGATGAAAACGACCCAATAAGAATGGAATCAATTATGACAAAACTTCTAATAACAGAACAGGAACAGACGATACAAGCAGACTGGAATGGTGTAGACACATCCTCATACTGCCCATACTAGAAGAATATTAAAAGAGACCTGACCATGGAAGACTATCTTAATGACAACAGGACCGAGGAAAGAGACAAGAAGAAATGGACAAGTGTAAGATGTGGCAGTGTGTGGATAGGGACGAAAAACATATTGTGTAGATGGTGTGGAGAGGACAAAGAGACGTTTGACCACGCTAAAATATGTACAGAAATGAGAAGAGACACTGGATTTTAGAAGAAATTGACAGGACAGGACCAGTGGACAGATACTCTCTGGAGACGATGGACAAGATAGACAATCAAGGGACCGACAAATAAAAGTGTCGACGGACACAAGAAGAAGGCTTAGAAGAGAGAGAGCCCAAGATGGAAGATTTACGAAAGAGAAAAACGAAGAAGGAGGAAGAAAAGAAAAAGAAAGAACTATTTTGTGTATATTAACTATTTAAGTGGGGAGGTCATATAGGCTAGGGGTTAGCGCGCCATCCTGCTAACCAAGTGGACCCGGGTTCGAATCCGACTCGAGGCATCCGGCTAAAATCTGATCCCGTGGGGTAGAGACAAATTTGAAAAAATAAAATAGTATCGTAAATTGGCTCATGGCTTAGAAAGGCCGAAAAGCCACAAGAAAAAAACTATTTAAGTGATTGTAAAAAGAATTGTATGAATCCAAAAGCCAAATAGGGTAAGGATTGACTAAAAATCAAAGAATATATCAACATGGTCTCAAAGTCAAAAATAACAATGTCAATAACTCGGCCTTAACAAAGCATCTAATAATAATATCAACAATGCTCTCAAAGTCAAAAATAACAATGTCAATAACTCGGTCTTAACAAAGCATCTAATACTAATAGGCACGATAAAAATAAATTCAAAACTATGAGACTATTTGACAGTTGTTGTTCCTTTTGATTGTTACCAAGTGATTCATTGTTGTTAACAAAAATTTTTCTCTAGTTTAAATTAAGTGCTTATGACATGCGAAACTAGTCAAAATAAACATTTTAATATAAAAAATCTCTTAAATTTTCTCTTGATATACAAAGGAGAGTTGACTAAAAAAAAATTCTCATAAATTAGTTTTATTTTTGATTATTAATACAATTTTATTTTTTTATTCAAAATACTGATGATGAAATAATGAAATGAAATGTGTCCTTACTTTAATTTCCAGACTTCTTATTTTATCAAATCCTTTTTTGTAATGAATTGTATTTTAATTTTTGGTCAAAAGAAATTAATTAAAATTCAAACTTATTATTCTTAGAATTTTAAAAATTTTAATAACCATGATCACATTCAGAAAAAAAGTGTTCATTTAAATTCGCATTTCATCCACATTACAAAAAATAATTTTCCCCAAATATATATTTTCGAATTCCCCTAAAAAAGCCCGGATTCCATTTGAATGTGTAAATCCCTCAATAGAGCGCAGCATCAACATTTGTTATTATTCATAATAACAAACCTATATATAATTATATTTTTACAAATACTCGCTTTTTCCTTATTATATAATGCTTTCTAATTTAATTTAATACAAAACTTGAAGAAATTTTAAATAAATTAGATTAACATTTAATTATCTATTTTTAAATATTCATCTTGTTTTGATTGATTATCAATTTGACAGGTAGATATTTTTTCTTATTTTTATAATAAAAATACAGTTTAAATATAATATATAATAAATTTTTACCTTACTTTTTCTCGATTATAGAGTTTATAATAGATTAAAATTTAATTACAAACAATTTCGTCTATAAATCTTGCAAAATGGGTTACACCGTTCATGTCATTAAAGACGGTTATTCAAAAGAAGCCGATCAAGGTCAACGAGCAAACTGTTCATGTACTTTAATTAAAGGAGGAAAATATAATATTATTGTCGATACAATGACAGCCTGGGATAAGCCTACAATATTAGAAGGTCTAATGATTAAATAGCTGCGAAGCAGTGGCTTAACTAGGTCGGGGCTCCCCAGCTAAGGAGGCCCCCAAGACAATAATTATTTACCCATGGGGCCCAATTTGCGTCCTTGCCTTGGGGCCCCTAAATGCCTAGTTACGCCCCTGCTGCGAGGCCTGCTTAGAAGCCGCCAGGCATCAGAAAAATGTATTTATCTTCATAAATACTTGAAATATCAAATTCGTTCATATTTTATTCGGTGATAAGATGAGAAAGAGAGAAAATGTTGAATTTTTTTCATAATTTTAAGTTAAGCCACCCCTAAACTCCAACAGGTACAAAAATCACCAATAAGGGGCCATCCATAAATTACGTCACACGTTAGGGGGGGGTATCTCAAGGGAGCCCGGGGAGCGTATTTCCAAACCCCTGTGCAGTACAGAGCAGACTGACGTCACGATGCTCTGTACTGCACAGGGGTTTGTATATCGTTTTGCTCCGTGGCGTCCATCCAAACCCCTGTATAGTACAGAGCACAAGCCCGCTAAGCGCTCTGAATCACTCGGGAGTTTGTATATGGTTACGCTACGTTTCGTCGGACAAATGCCAGTCTGATACAGAGCACCCATTAATTCTTTAAAGTTTTGACGCTGATACATCTTGTAGAATATTTAGTTTTTTGGAAAATGGAATAACCATTGGAATAATGTAAGAAGATGATTGTTCTAATTTAAATTTTTATTTCATAGATGATCTTCTGCATGTATTCAGAGGAAAAATAAGTTGTGTTTATAGGAAGTAATATGGAGTAGCTCAATCTATTTGGGACCACTGTTCCCATACGGAAACTATTTTTGAATCATTTTTAATTTCAATTAATTTAATACGATTTAGCGATTTTATTTTTCTCTCTTAAAGTTGACTATTCTATAATAGTTCATTTCTATTTGACAGCTCTAACTATCATATTTCCAATCTTATATGCAAATGAATTTATGGAAAATGCCTCCTAAATGAATCTAAAGAAAGAAGTATTTTTTATTTATTTCTAATAATTATTTGATATATTTTAATTATCGGGGATCTTAAAAATTAAGATGTCACAAAAGTCAAAATAAAAACTTATAGGGTATAAAAGTGATACTGTGACGTCACAATACAGGGAGAGCTCAATAAAAATGTGACAGAGCGGGAGGGGTCTGAAAATCTTGAAATTCGTGTGACGTAATTTATGGACGGCCTCTTTGGGTCTCTCTCATTTTGAAGCGAAATACATTTTTTTTAAATAAGCCTAATTCCACTTAGTAACATCTTTACAGGGATATCTCACAAAAAATTTGAGCCTTCTCAAAACAATCATTCGATTAAAATTTTTACTTATACAATTTTTGATTTCGGGGGGATTATGGATTCATATAAATTGCAAATTTCAATAGCCGGACACTGACTGAGGGTTTGCTTCGCGAGGCCAGCCCCTTGAGGCAAATGCCTGGTCGGTCAGTACGTGCCTCGCCCAAGGCAAATGTGTCCGTTGCCTCGTCTGAGGCTGCCTCGGCCCGATCCATCGGTTTTTATGAATGCTCAGAGGCGCCTCGGGTCGTTTCCTGCGTTCACTCAGGACGGTTCTGCTGCAAACGCCCGAGGCAGCCTCGCGAGGCTGCTCGCTCAGTCAGTATCCGGCTAATCTTGTATATTGTTTAGCTTGCTAGCTACAGTGCTTTGACACACAGACTTAAAGACATTGAGTTTTACTTTAGAAACGGAACCCTAAAAAGAGCAACTTATGCATGACCATAACAATCACGTTATAAATTTTATCGACTCCAATCGAACCCTCCAGTTGAGTATAGTGTCAACTGCCCAAATTATCTCAACGATATCCCCACCATCATTTTTGTGTTTTAATTGTTGCGTTATCTGACTGTTATATATTTATAATTATTTAAATGTAATATAATTGATTTTTCCCATAGATGATCTTTAATGGTATATATTGACCATTTTTATTTTTATTTGATTCTAAATACTTAAGGGAATTATCCAAATTATAATAATATAATTTATTAAACAGATCTTGTAGAAGAGTATATAGTATAATGCATGAAACTTAACATTAATTGATATAGATTGATTTGTGTTACATTTAGGTAATAATATTAGCAGATTTTTTATTTATAAATTGAATAAAATACATATAAATTATGTGTTTTCTTGCCTGGAGGGAGTTTTTTAAAAACAATCGGAAGATTTATTTTTAAAATTCTTTTTATTTTGAAACACTTTTATAAATTTTACATTTCTTTTACAATTGAATATATTAAGAGGGATTATAAGTAACTTGAATAACTGATGGTTATTCTGGGGGATAAAATAAGTTTAATAATATTTAATAATTAAGATGGGTTGACCCGACAGTGCACTGTAATGTTCCTATGTGAATAAGTGAGCAGAGCAAGTAGAGCGAAGTCTGAATCAAGCCTGTTTAATAATTAAGATGAGTTTAATATGAATTTAATATTCAAGGTGGGATAACCCGACAGAGAGCCGTATTGCTCCTGTGTGGAGAAGTGAGTAGAGCAGGCTAGATAACTCGGGTCAAGTCTGGCTTAGCGTCGCACATACAGGTATTTGCACGATCTACGCGGCCAAAATTATTTTTATGCTTAATTGGTATCTAAACAACGTAAATAAGTAAAAAAAAACTATGTTTTATAAAAAAAATATATATTTTACAAACAAAAAAAAATTACAAAATTTTTTTCATCGGTAAAAGGAAAACCACATAATAATGCTAAGTTTCTTGACTTTCTTCATTGTCTTCGTCGCTCTCTGATGAATTTTCTGATATATTGGACTCCGCAGAAACAAACATGGCCAAGGTTTCGGGCAAAAATGCTCCTACTTTCCTTCTTTCCAATTTTATTCGAAATTTCTTTAAATAACTTTAATCTCTAGAAACTGTATTCATCCGGACGTTTCCGGAAATGTTTTTGATAGTAGTTTTAAGAAAATGGATCAAGTAATAACCTGTAATAAAAATCATAGCCGGATCTACCCCGATACATAAACAAAAACATTAGTAAATAAAAAATGTTGAAGGAAATCATGGAATGAAAATTAGTTTTTTTATTATAAAAAAATAAGGTACTTTGATAGTTGATCATAACTTTATTTATGTAGTTTGTAAGTCTCTTACCTTGTCCATCAGAATCCATCACTTTCAATTCGTAATAAATACTTGATAACATAAAAATTCACTTTGGAAGTTTGATGTTTAGAAAAGCGCCGAGAACAGATACGTACACTAGGTGAAACGGTCAAATTCCGACTGATGCTACGGGTGCGGGGTGCGCGGTAGCAGGTAGATAAAGCATGGTATTGTTCCCGGGCTCGTAATCTGTTCGTAGAACTAGTTTTTATGAATGTTATTGTTACTTTGTTATTGGGACTTGGCCGCTTAGATCGTGCAAATACCTGTTATGTGCGTCGTGGCTGGGGGCCTTTTATATCTTTCTAATTTGATGAATCGGCAGTCTTGATGACGGCATTAAGAGTGTCGATTCTGCATTTTTTGAGCGCGTAACTTATATACTTCTTTTATATTTTGTATTATTATTTAATTTATTAAATAATATTGGTCAATTTATATTACAAATATTACATTGTCATTTGGTTGAATGATTATGCTTGACTGATTAGATGTGTGAATGTATTATATTGCTGCCAACATTACTGCTGGTTGCCAACAGTGATACCAATGATAATACACCCTTCCCCTTAAGTATCTAGGCCCAGCCTTTGGGGTCGCTTTACAAGGCGGCCGCTGGTTCCTGATTGACCATACCATCATTAGTATCAATGCCAGCAGACTTGACAGGGCTCTGATTGTAGGTCGAGTTTTCATCACATTTTGTAAGGCTATCGAAGCTAGTAAATCGCAGTCCAAAGTCCTACAACAAGAAATATCAGTGAATGAACTTTATAGAAGGCGCATACCCCTGACCCTGCATTCACGGGTAAAAGCTAAATTGGAACAGTTAGAAAGAGAAGGGATTATAGCCAAAATCGACAAACCAACTGAGTGGCTAAATCCTTTGGTTATAGTCGAGAAAAAAAATAAAGATTTAAGACTGTGTTTAGATCCGAAATATTTAAATGCCGCGATTAACAGGGAACATTTTCTAATTCCAACTGTGGAGGAGATAGCTAGTAAGCTGTCAAATAAATCTTACTTTACGGTCTTAGATATGAAAGATGGGTACTTTCAAGTGAAAATCACCGATGAGAGTTCGGAGTACTGTAGCTTTGGAACGCCCTTTGGACGCTATCGGTTTCAAAGACTACCTTTTGGAATTAGCTCGGCCCCAGAAGTGTTCCAAAAGAGGAACTATGAAATGTTCGGAGATATTGATGGTGTAGGTATATATTTTGACGATTTAATAATTACTGGGTCAACAGAGCAGGAGCATGACAAGAATTTAAGGGTGGTTCTTGAACGGGCAAAAAAATTTAATATTAAATTCAATAAAGAAAAATTCAATTCAAATCAAGGCAGGTTAAATTCATGGGTCAGTTGTTCTCACAAAAAGGGATAGAGCGGCATGAATCCTATGTTAAAGCAATTGAAAAAATGCCAAAACCCCACACCTGACACCATGTATTATTATTTAATTTATTAAATAATATTGGTCAATTTATATTACAAATATTACATTGTCATTTGGTTGAATGATTATGCTTGACTGATTAGATGTGTGAATGTATTATATTGCTGCCAACATTACTGCTGGTTGCCGACAGTGATACCAATGATAATACATATTTTGTTTTCAATTTTGTCTTAAAAGGCATACCTTTGTTTATTTATATAAATTTGTTTGTTCTGAGTTCTAAATAATTTATATATTTTTGCCTTGTCATTTGTTATTGAATTTTTGTTTACTAAGAATGTTTATGTTATTATTTATTCCCCCTTGCATTGTTGTCTTTGTTATTTTTATTTTTTTTCCCCTTTTACTGTTGATATAAATATAATGATTTAGTAAAAATGGGTGTGACTGCCCGTTAAATAAATAAATAAATACCCGAGCCCCAAACACAAAGTACCGGGTGATTCAATAAGGGTGACGAGGTACCGTATCTCAGGAACTAATAATCGTAGAAGTTTGAAAAAAAATCCTTCAGAGGAGATCGGCCAAGAAAAATTGCTGGAAATATTTTTTAAGTTCATACGTCCACCGCTAGGTGGCTAAATAGCTTAGATCGTATAAAAAATGCAATTTTCTCGAAAATTTTCCAATATAAGTTTAGAAATGAATACTCTCACGTTAATGCCACCATAATAGACCATCTTTTTGATAAATGACTTTTTATTGTAGGACGTAAAATAAAGGCGGGTGGGGATGCTAAGCTTTTATGGACTCTAGTGTCTATAACTTAAGTTTGACTCTAACGGAAATTTGTTAACAAGGTCTGGTTCAAGAAAGGAAGGTTTGGTGAATAAAATAAAAAACATCCATGCCATTCTAGTTCTTGCCGCCCTCGCTAAGGGGCGTGTTTATATAAAGTTAAACGTTTTATTAATTTTGCTCCGAAATCTTAAATAGAACCGTATAATTATTTTATTAGATTCAGAAAGTAGATCAAATTTGCAACAAAATATGTTCAAACCGCATGTCGATATCTCCATTCGTTCAACGGTCATTGCTTAAAGAATATTTTATTATCTAATTTATTAAAGAAACAAAATAGGTAATTGAGATTTCAATTTTTTTTTAAGTTTCGTAGTCAAGCATGCCATGGACAAATAAAAAAACAGTTTAAAACCTTGTTCTTATTTTCATTTAATCACAAAAATAATGATATAACATAACAAACAATAAAATAACAATTACAACATTAACATTTATTTGTGAAAAATGCCGTTTCCATAGAAACTGTCAACCAAGTCTTTCACGGCCTTCTAAGAAATTAGACATTTTTGAAATTTAATACCTACTCACAGGCGACAGAAAAGCATTAGGAAAAAAGCGTTATTATCATTATTTTTGTGATTAAATGAAAATAAGAACAAAGTTTTAAACTGTTTTTTATTTGTCCATGGCATGCTTGACTACGAAACTTAAAAAAAAATTGAAAACTCAATTACCTATTTTGTTTCTTTAATAAATTAGTTAATAAAATATTCTTTAAGCAATAACTGTTAAACGAATGGAGATATCGACATGCGGTTTGAACATATTTTGTTGCAAATTTGATCTACTTTCTGAATCTAATAAAATAATTATACGGTTCCATTTAAGATTTCGGAGCAAAATTAATAAAACGTTTAACTTTATAAAACACGCCCCTTAGCGAGGGCGGCAAGAACTAGAATGGCATGGATGTTTTTTTATTTTATTCACCAAACCTTCCTTTCTTGAACCAGACCTTGTTAACAAATTTCCGTTAAGTCAAACTTAAGTTATAGACACTAGAGTCCATAAAAGTTTAGCATCCCCACCCGCCTTTATTTTACGTCCTACAATAAAAAGTCATTTATCAAAAAGATGGACTATTATGGTGGCATTAACGTGAGAGTATTCATTTCTAAACTTATATTGGAAAATTTTCGAGAAAATTGCATTTTTTTATACGATAGAAGCTATTTAGCCACCTAGCGGTAGACTTATGAACTTAAAAATATTTCCAGCAATTTTTCTTGGCCGATTTCCTCTGAAGGATTTTTTTCCCAAACTTCTACGATTATTAGTTCCTGAGATACGGTACCTCGTCACCCTTATTGAATCACCCGGTACAATGTGGCTTGTGGTCCGTTAAAAATAATCATTTTTGCATTGGAATGGCTGAATTTAAAGCGACCGTCTGTTAATCTATTCATAGGAATGTTTTCCTTTCCTCTAAGTTTTATTTTAATTTAACCATTTTTTTTTAATTTCAGGTCTAATGATGCATAGCTTATCTTGTGATGATATTAATTTTGTCGTATGTACTCACGGTCATTCAGATCACATTGGAAATAATAATCTTTTTTTAAATGCCAAACATATAGTCGGATATGGTGTTTCTTTTCAAGATATTTATTACGATCATGCTTTTGGCGATGGTAAGTTATTTTTAAACTATAATCCTGTTTTTAAATTATTTCCGTCGGATGTTTTTACTTTGAAATCATTCGTAAAGCGAAATGATCAATTATTTATTGATTATTTTTTATCATAGTTATTTAAAAATTAGGTACCATAATAAGCTAAACGTCTTTAACTAAATTATGATATACAGATATAGATGGGCTCGTTAGAGCAGACTCTTTTCAAATCTTTTTGATTATCATTCCTTTTTTCGCATAAGTAGATATTCGATAAATTCGCATAAGTAGATATTCGATAAATAACACTGCTCGACAAAAATTAAACAAAAATTTCACCCCGTAAACCTAACAATGGATTTCAGTAGAGTTTTATACGCTGATTATCATGCAATTTCCCTATTATCGGTCAAAACGACGAAAAAGGCCATTTTGACCTACAAACAGTTATTTAATTCTAGCACAGAGTGTTTATTTCATAACGATAGTTTAATATACACAAGTGATTTTTCATAAAATGTCGTTTCACTACATTAAAATCATTATTATTTGGTCAAAACTGGGTATTTATGAAAAACAAGAGTCAGTAATAATTTTTTTAAACATAGACCCCATTACCATCCCATCATTATACTTTGCATAGTAGTTTATGAAAGTACTATCTATTTACAGAATTTTTTTGAAAATTTTAAAAACTGGTACTTTTAGAAAAAAATCAAAATGAAAAATTTGATTTACATTTTGAAAAAAAAATTTATTACAACCTATGTCATGTTGTATGTCTCTGAAAAGAGCATTAAAAAAGCTGCAAAATGACACCTGTCCCACCTCTCTAACTCAATTAAGACAGCTTTTAGAGCAGTTTCAAAATTGTTTGTTCGTGGTTTTTTTGCGATTTTTTGAAAACTTCACAAGGCCGTATAAAAAAACTATTCAAGATAAAAATTTGAAATTTTGTATTTTCATTCATATTAGCACAATATATCAGTGTACCAAATTTCAAGAAAATCTAAAGTGGTGAGGTAAAATTTTTATTTAAAGTGTGTTGATTTGGCACGGAATGACTCAATAGGTAGGTAGACTGCTCTCTCTTCTTTAATCTCTTTTGCTGCTTATAAACTTTATATTTTCATTTGGTTATAATAATAATAATAAATATATTTCAGGCGAGGAATATATTATTGATGAACATATTAAAGTAATTCCAACTCCAGGACATACTCATTCCGACGTAACTGTTCTTGTTCAAACAGAGAATCAAGGTCTTGTTGCTGTAGCAGGTATTATTATTTATTTATTTTTTTCATTTGGGAATCTATAAAATAATTGAATATAATTTATCAATATATCAAAGCAAACAGCGTGGTCAGGCCAAGTTCGAGCATTGACTTGGCCTTACAAGCTGTACGCTATTTACACGAACCAATTTCGACCCCGCCCCCCTTGCAAGCTTAGAACCCATTTGAGATACAGAGCTGAAATTATACACATATATACACCCACAATACAAATCTCTTAAACTTCTAACCCCCAACAATACCCCCCCCCCCCCTCTCTTGGTTTTCCTAATCCTTCATGGCCTTGGGAGAAATCTCATCTACGGCGGCACAAACCGTCGTTTTTTCTTCAACTACCAAAACACAACCATACGAACCCCAACTCTCTCTTCACGATTAAGGTAAACGCGGAGGATATGACGCACAATTCGGGTTTTTTGCAGAATCTCAAACGTTAATATCTATTATGAAATGATGATTGGTGTTAATGGTACCTAGGACTATTAGGCACTCATAGCATAAATTGCAGCTTTAATCTTAAAATAAGAACTACTAAAATTTATAAAAATATAAAAAGTCAACTTTTGCGTCATATCCCCGACAAGGGGGGTAATATGACGCAGCCGGTGTGGGGGGCTATGGCTTATGGGAAATTACATGTAAACCAAAACTAAAAACTCAGAAAGTTGAAACTTATAGGTAAACAATGAAAGATGGGCGTACCTAAAAGAATATGACCAATTTTAAGTATTAAAAGAGTACCTAACTTAAATAACATATTTACACAAGTCTGGGACCATGAATAGTTCCCTAGTCTTACTAAATTGTTTAGGGGTTCAGGTTTCCCCAAAACCGCAGACCACTCATAAAAAAGTATATCGTCACGTAGGGGCCACTTGCACAACTTCTCGTTTTGTTTCACAATGCGTCATATCACCCATTCGACGCAATTTTAGGTAAAACATTGCAAATAGTAAACAATGAGGGCTATGTGAATAAATAAGTCTTAATAATGATTTTAAAGAATATGCAATAACGTAGAATACACTAAACCAACAAAAATTGCAAAAGAAAACAAATTACGAAGATTTGAAATAAATATGATGAAATTTCACATGTGTTGATCTTAGAAATGGCGGACAAAACAAATCATCCTTCCACGACGGTTCGCTTGTAACTGGGGTAGAAACGCTTTACCTGTTGGTGATGGGGGGTAGTATCATTCCCCAATGTCTTACCCACGCCAGAAGGCCGAGTTTTCGAGATCTCGAAAACGCGTCATATCCCCGACCGCGTCATATCCCCCGGTTTTACCTTAATAGATTCAATGGAATTCAATGCAACCCCATTAATAAAAATTCACGCACATTTCCCCCCCGCAAATGCAAAAGATGCTGAATAAACACTTCCAAAAAGGTATTATTCGTATCAACCCTTACCCTCCTATCTTCAAAAGGACTCCTGCCAAAATTATTGGACCAGCTACGGGAACCTCCACGTGTGCTTTTACCAATCACAAATGTGTGAGAAACATAGGTATTTTTACCATAAATGCTATAAATTTTCTCTTTAGCAAAGTCGGCAAATTGGGCCATTGAAAAGTTTTTGTTTTACCGAGAGTAGCAGAGTTGTTGATTCACAAAGAGAAACAAAGAGGTTGTCCTCTGCTTGATTCTAACTGGCTACCAGCTAAGAAACTTCATAAAAATTTTCAATATCCATACAGTATTGACTCCATGAAAAGCATATGCTATATATATTTATCTAGATTAATTTGTAACAACGCTAAGAGAAATTTCTCTAAAAAAATTTCCCTCTTGCCTAGAATCGAACCTACGAACTCTTGAACTAAGATCATTAGCTTTAACCACTAGACCAATCTAACATTAATATTTATACCATGATTTCTGTTACTAAAACTATAAATTTTTGATTTAGACTTTGTGTCGAGATAATATTGTATTCATTTGAACTCGAATGAAAATGAAAAAACACCAATAGATTTTAAATTAAGAAACATTAAATATATATTAATTAACGAGGCAAATTTGAAATATAATTGTCAGCTCGGATTTTAAACTGATGGCTCCAATCGATTTTCATTAACCAGGCAAATTTGAAATATAATTGTAATTTTGAAATGAAAGACTCCGATTCATTTTAAATTAAGAAACATTAAATATATTTTTTGTAATTAATTAAATTAATTGAACCGCGTAAATTTGAATAATTTCCATGATTCAGCCTGCGAATTTTTTTGCAGTTCATAAATCATTTCATTGTTTTTGTTTTGAAAAGGAAAAATGAAATTTAAATTTAAATTTTAAATTTAAATATATTCATAATTATTCCTCCCCCCCCCCCGCCACTCAAAAAATTAAAGAGGCGAAACTTTTAAGAGACGATGTATTTTCGGTAGTTTACGGCATACATTTGAGAGTGGTTTTTTAAGAGGAATAAAAATTTTTTTGACCGAGACGCTGCCAGCCAGCACTCCCGGCCAGGGGGGCCGAGCTTCGAAAGGCGTGCCGAAGGCACGCACGAAAAGCTCGTGTTTATAATAAATATTAATTAAATTTATAGTTATTTTTTTGAAATTATAATTATTCATTTAACTATGTATTGATCATTTAAACTGGGTTGTAAATTTCTATTCTATTTTAAAGTTATGTTTTCAAAGAGTAGTACCAATTTCCAGCTGTCTCTATATATAGAGTAAATATCGAAAAATAAATTTAAGTGTACTAGATGAATGAGGAGGTATCCAGCCAAAAGATGGAATCACTGGGTTCAATAAAACACCTTTAATAAGACGTTTCGGCCTGAATTTTATTTGGCCTATCTACAGTCAATTAGGAGTTATACACAAACACGCGTACACAAATAAAATTCAGGCCGAAACGTCTTATTAAGGTGTTTTATTGAATCCAGTGATTCCATCTTTGGCTGATACCTCCTCCTTCATCTAGTACAGTTTCATCACAGCCACGAATCCCTCAACAATATTCATACAAATAAATAAAAGATCATACTTCATCAGGATCATTTCTGTAGTATATCTTCACTATCCTTTTGCAAAAATCGATAGAAATTAGCAACCATGATGATGATTTCTGGTTTCTTATTCTGAGCGTGAGACAAGTCTCTTGAGTATTACGATTTTAAAATACCCAATTGATATCGATGATCGTTCACCAGATATCCTTAAATGGATTTCTGGAATGAATAAGAAACTTTCTGAGTAGTTACTAATAAAAAAACATTTAATAAAGAAAAGGACATCTATATATACAGTGTGTCCCAAAGGTCAGGGATCAAACGTGATCACGAGATAGGTGAGTTCAGGATTGTCCAAAATAAAAGTGTTTTTAAATAAAACTCTCTAGTTTTTCGAATTATGGGCATTTTTTTGAAAACGGTGAAAATCGCTACCCTGCTCTAAATATTTGAATGCTGTGGCTACGAATTTTCATATTTTATAAATTCTAATTTTTGTTACGGAATCCTGAATAATACTGCTATCGATCACAAAACAGAAAATAACTAAGAGTATTATACTTTTTGAGAAAAAAATATTTTTGTCAGATTCATGTGTCAAAAAATTTTAATCAGTAAACTTTGACTCTTGATATCATAAAAAAAACTGCTGTCAAACAATAATGGCAAATTATCTAAAAATTGACGCATTTAATCAAGATTTCAAAATGGTATAAAACATTGCACTTTTTTAAAAAACAAAAATAATATTTAACATTTTTATGCGAAAGAAACTAATTTCAAAACACAATTCGTAATTGGCTAAAGGGTAGAATTTAACATGAAAACTAATTTAATTTATTAAAATATTTTTATTCAATTAAAGATTTTGAAAAAAATCTTAAATAGTTGAATAAAATATTTATTTATTTATTTATTCAATTAAAGTAAATGTTCAAAATGTCCGCCACGAGCACGAATGCACATTTTACATCGTTTAAGAAAGGACCGCCTCATGAGTAAAAGAAAAAGTTTATTCAAAGCGAATAGATAACTTAGCCTCAACTTAAACAAAGAATCTCTGAAGCAAAAGAAGAAATAAATTGCTCGAAGAAACTGCAAGACTCGTGTGAGGCGGTCCTTTCTTAGACGCTGTAAAATGTGCATTCGTGCTCGTGGAGGACATTTTGAACATTTACTTTAATTGAATAAATAAATAAATAAATATTTTATTCTAACTATTAAAGATTTTTTTCAAAAATCATTAATTGAATAAAAATATTTTAATAAATTAAATTAGTTTTCATGTTAAATTCTACCCTTTAGCCAATTACGAATTGTGTTTTGAAATTAGTTTCTTTCGCATAAAAATGCAAATATTATTTTTTGTTTTTTAAAAAAGTGGAATGTTTTATTCCATTTTGAAATCTTGATTAAATGCGTCAATTTTTTAGATAATTTTCCATTATTGTTTGACACAGTTTTTTTTAAGATATCAAGAGTCAAAGTTTACTGATTAAAATTTTTTGACACATGAATCTGACAAAAATATTTTTTTCTCAAAAAGTATAATACTCTTAGTTATTTTCTGTTTTGTGATCGATAGCAGTATTATTCAGGATTCAGTAACAAAAATTAGAATTATAAAATATGAAAATTCGTAGCCACAGCATTCAAATATTTAGAGCAGGGTAGCGATTTTCACCGTTTTCAAAAAAATGCCCATAACTCGAAAACTAAGAGAGTTTTATTTAAAAAAAAAAATTATTTTGGACAATCCTGAACTCACCTATCTCGTGTTCACGTTTGATCCTTGACTTTTGGGACACCCTGTATATAAAATTAAGGTTTTGTCTGTACATTGCTCCAAATCACGCCAAATTTTGGTTGCACACGTTTCAAGCAAAGTTATGAACGAAAACACCCTCAACAAAATTCCTGTCTGTATGTATGTCTGTTTCCGTCGTTTCCGAGAAGTTGCTCACGATTCACGTAAAAACGGCTGAAGGGATTATTATGAAATTTCATATTTACATCAGATGTCTTCTAACTTACGTTTTAGCTATATAACGTTTTGATATTTTGACCCCAGAAGGGGGGGGGGGCGCATGAATGAAAATTATCAAATAACTCCTAAACTATTAACTCTACGGCAAATTTTAAAATGAGCAAAGTTGTAGGGGATGTGGGGTTCTTGGGTTGGGGGTCCAGGGGGCGTGCTCCCTGGCTAGCAAGAGGGCCGCCGAAGGCGGGCCTTGCAGCTAGTTATATAATATTTTTAGTTGACCTGCTGACGCCTAGCAGCTTGATAAATAATTTTTTCGGAATATTTTCTTAATTATTCAAAAAAAACTTAAATTTAGAAAATGTATAGATCGTAAAAAAATGTAAATTGCCAATTTTAGTTAAAAAAAAGGCATTTATCGATGAAATAGGCACTAACACCTGTAATAGGGCAAAATAAGTAAGCATTATAGGCACTAATAAATGACTCTTATTTTACTCAGAATTTCATGAAACACATAGTTATTATTGAGGGGTGAACCGCGACCTAAAATCGTGTACATCTACTACCACTTTCATTTTTTTTAATGATATTGATGTGAGAAGGAGATACACCAGAAGGTCAATCCCCTAAAGGCCAGTATGGGCTGGCCCCTCCATTGTGAAAAGAACAGAGTAGAAGGAAAAGAAGCCGGGATCACGAGCCAAATCTCAGAAAGTTAGATATAGTCCAATTTACTAAGTTTTTAGGGGCTTCGAGCAGTGGTAAATTCTCCGCGCGATAAATTAGGTTAAATTTATCTCCCACTTAATTTTTATTACCAGACCCTATACTTACAGAAAAAATGTCTGGGTATAGCCGGGAATCGAACCCGAGACCTCCGGGTTGCCAGCCAGTTATGCTGACCATTACACCAGGTAGGCGGACAATTTTTCAAGTAAAAGACAATAGATAACACTGGATTATCTAATGAATTCTAAAGTAATTCCAGAGGGTGTACACTAATTCCAATCGCGGTTCACTGCCCAAGGTTATCATGTTGGCCTAAATTTTAAGCCATAAATAAAAAAAAGGCAAATAGGGTGAAATCAGAGCCCTAATAATAATAAACAACTCTGCACTTATTGAATAATAAATGCATCGATATTGCAAATACTTAAGGCCTAATTTTCAGACTAATTCCCTGACTTCGAATTCCTCTCCTTTATAAATTTCTAATTAACTTTACTTTACTAGATTTTTATCTTAAAATCTAAATTTATGATACGCCTAAACGTCATAATAATAAACTCTCAATGATTTTTAGGCAGGTGATCTGTTATGATGAAAAAAAAAAAAAAAAAAAAAAAAAGAAATTATTTGAGAGGGAAGAGGATCTAAATAATTCAGATATCTGGATGGATGCTGGTAGTGAAGATCCTGATTCTCAAGCTTCCAACAGGGAAAAAGTTTTAGCCATCGCTGATTGGATTATTCCTGGACATGGACCAATGTTTAAAGTTTTTCGTTAATAATGTAGCTACAACTTCTTTTTGAATTGAATCAATATATTTTAATTCATACATTGAAGAGGTATTTTTTTTCCTAAATATTATATGTATAATTTAAAATATAATAATATATTCCAATATAACTATATCTCCTAATATATATTAAAAGGTTGGTGCATAATTATCAGTCGTTTTTTTGGCGTCTTATTTTTTAATATAAATTAACAATATTTTATAAATTCTCTTATATTTTTAGGTTAGAAAAATGCGTGACGTCATTTAAAAATGTTATTGTTGAATTTTTATGTTTATTTTTTCATAATAAATATTAGGTGAAAGCTAACAAATGGGTCCGAGTCTTTAAGCGCTAATTTCGTTGTCAAAATGGTTCCCCCACTCTGACCACCCCTTCCTATCCCTATTTTAGTAATTTGAGTGCTCCCAGGACGCAGCACTACCTGAATATTTACCCGGGGAATTTAAAATATAATTTGATTCCATCTAATCGGTTTTTAATTAAAATTGCAGATCAATATTAATATAATATTAATATTATAATAATATAATAAATATTATAAATATTATTTACAATATTTTTATTAAATTAAACCACGTAATAGAACCGAATATGTGCAATTCGACTCCGGTTCGGTTGCGTTCGTATAGTTCCTTTTCGGACTGGCGCCAACCGAACCGTCTAAAAACCAGCCCGAACCCAACCGAGCCGAACTGAATATATCCTAACCGAACCTCCGAATGTTTAGTTCTGGCGGGGTGTGTTTCGGGCTCCCATTTTTTTCCAAATCAAACTCACATTGAAAAAGCGAACCAGCCAACCGACAAGGGGAACTGTTCGCTACTTGTGGGGGAACATACAGTTGTTCTATTAGGGACAGTGGCGACACGTAGGGTCATCCGCCATTTTGGGTCTAATTTTAAATTGAAGAATATTAGGAAATTTAATATAATATTATTATTATTACCTTTTATTTTTGTATTTGTATTTATTATGTGTAAAAAATGTGTTTAAATATTAATTTTCTTAAATTTTCTAATATTCTTCAATTTAAAATTGGACCCAAAATGGCGGATGACCCTACGTGTCCCCACTGTCCCTATAGAGTCACTGTAGGGAACACTGATGACAGCGAACCTGGCGGTGAGAAAACATAACACCACTCGAACCCACACTTTGCTTGAATCAAATATTGTTTAAAAACGCCTGATAATAATTATGCACCATCCAGAGTTGGGCATTGTCGAAAATACAAGTATTTAAAATAGATATTCGTCGATACTTTTGTATTTTGCATAGAAAATGTTTCGAAAATACGTGTTTTCAAATATTTTGTATTATGTTTAGAAAATACACAATTTCAGATATTTTGTATCGAAAATGCATATTTTGATGCAACCCATTAATAAAATTAAATTAAATTTCTTAATTCTCCATTGAAATTGCGCTCTTGATTTATATTAAATAATGATATTAATATTTTTATATGTTTTACTGAGATTCCTCCTTAACCATTACAAAAAATATTTTTAAATCTTGTTTAGAATTTATAAAAATATATTCATTATCTTTGAATAATAATTTAGAAGAAAAAAACGTAATTTTTACATTACTCATGACTAAACCATTTTTTAAGGGTAAAAATAATACGAGTTAAGCTTTGAATTGCACATAATTTTTGACTTAATAGTTTCTAGAATTCAAAAACTCAAGTTTATGCAAAATAAAGTTTTAAAGTTATAATTTTTAAAGATAGAGTTTTTAAGAAATTAGAGCACTGTTTATAAAATTAAAGTGTAATAGTGGCTTATAAATGAGAAAAAACACTCAATAAACATTTTTTTTTATTTAATTTATAGCTGTTGAGTTTTTAATTTTGCTTCGCATTTGATAAAATAAAAATGAAATTTGAGATTAGTGAAGATTTTTAAAAGATTATAAATTCTTTTCTATACCGGCTCAAAACAAGGGCGGACCCAGGAATTTTTTATGGGGGGGGGGGGGGAGAATGTATTAGGGTGCCCGATGTATATTAAGATATACTTTTTATCTCGGAAGTGTGTCGCGAGCGTGGGGGGGGGGGGGTCGAGACGCCCCCTCCCCACGCACATATAGAACTTTATTTAAAAAAAAATGTTTTTTGTTTTACAAATTTTTTTGCCAGGCACGGGCCTCTGTGGGGGGGCGGTCGCCCCCCCCCCCCCTGGATCCGCCCTTGGCTCAAAATGCAAACATCAAAAGGCCATTCAGTTTAATGAATGTGCATATTTAATTAATATTATCAATTAAGAAATATAATTTCCTAACTATCCTTTTTATTATACATTACGTGGGCCATGCCCACTTTACGAAAAAATAATACGTCCGGTAAAGCCTTTAATGTTAATTTAGCTCTTAATTAGAATTTAAAAGCACCCTTTTTCCTGGCCAGGATCTGGTGATGGTAAAATACTTCAAATAAAGTTGTTATAGATCTATTGTAAATGTAAAATAAAAGTTTATAAAATCACTATATTTAAAATTTTATTTTGTATATTTCCACATAAATTTATTTAAAGCAGGGCTGTCCAGCCCACCAGCCACATGCGGCCCATCCCTGCATACGTACGTACGTATGTACCCCCCCTTCGTTTCGCAACCATAAGTCTCAGAGCTACGAAATTCGAAACTTAAACTTGAAATAGGCTAGAACGAGGACAGCAAGCAAAAAAAAGATCTCCTAGGGTGGAGCTGGAGTATTTATACTCCAGTGCTGCCGGAGATTGTAAGCCAGACATCGTGATGGCAGGGCCGGAAGATCGGGTGACGGTCATTGATGTCCAGGTGGTCTCCGCGCTCGCCGGACTGGAGGGTTGCTAACAAGAACAAAATTAATTATTATAGTTGCAACTCCAGTCTGGTCGGGAATATCGCGGAGAGGTTCGGAGTCGCCGCCGGTGCTGTTACCGTTTTGGCGGCGACAATATCGTGGAAGGGGGTGTGGTGTCCCCGGTCCTTCAGGGACCTGCGCGCCCTGGGTGTCCCCAAAACTACATTAAACAAAATGACACTCAGGGCGATGCTAGGTTCCCTTTTAACTTTTCCAGTTTTATGAGGCGGACTTTCAGGACGGGGCCCGGCCTTAATTGAGTAAAATATAACTTTAGATTTATGTGCATTGCTGGGCTGGCCATCTTCGACAAATGACCTTTTTGCAGTGGCCAGTCCATTTTAAACTAATGATAAGAATTTTTAGCATTTAATGTTAAATATTATTTATATATATATTTTTTTTGTTTTTTTGTTTCTAGTGTTTATTTGTTTATTTTATTAATAGCATTGCACAGTTGTGGGGCGCTTTTTGCGCTCCCAACACTCTGGCCTCGGTTCTGGAGTTGTCATAGGCGCCCATAAATGTACTTTGATCACAAATAGCCACAACATCTGGCATTATTGTTTGGACGGCTGATGAGAAGTTGCACTCGAATCTGTAAAAAAAATCTGTTTTCTTTTTGTAAAGGGCTGCCCCCCTCTGCGTGGCGCAATAAATCAGTCAATTGAAATAGGCTAAAGGAGTACAGCAAGCATTTGGTTGAAATCGGAACACCGAAAGTTGGCATTTACATGAAAGTTTTTTCGTTTTTTGTGAATTTCTCAAAAACGGCTTTATTTTTTTTTTTTTAAATTGGTGTACTAATCAAGTGTTATAAGTTATTAGTCGTGTATAAATTTTAATTCAATTGAAATAAAGGAAGAGGTTGTAAATTAGTCATGTGACAAAATATATATTTTAATTGTTCATATCTCGTATACGTTAAGTCACATAGCCTTGTGATTTGAAACTTAAGCTATCTAGAAGCTTGAAGAAGGCTAGAATCTAAGAATCGGAAGTTGATGTTTACTGATTTCTTCCATTTCACCTACTCTTGAGATCTACATAATTTTTGTTGACAAAAAGTCGATGATAATTAAATTGGAGGGAAGGAAAGAACACTCCTGATCGCTCCTGGTATCCGGATACAAATTTTTAAAATTTTAGAAAAATCAATCGTTAACGCTTTTTTTGTCAAGGCTGCAATAGGCTCGCTGTATTAACTGGGTTCATTGCCAGCTCAAATTATACAGATTAAAAAAAACGTATTCATTGATCTATTCGAAAACTCGAGTAGGATAAATTGTTCAAAAAACAATATGAAAAGAAACGATGATTCGTGAAATGAAACTTGATTCTACTGCTGCTTACTGTTTTCGTCCATTTCACCTACTCTTGAGATCTACATAAGTTTTGTTGACAAAAAGTCGATTAAAATTAAATTGGCATTATGGAAAGTACACTCCTGTTCGCTCCTAGTATCCGGAGACAAATTCTAAATTTTTTTAAGAAAATCAATGCTTAACACATGATTTCAAGGCTGCAAATGGCTCGCTGTAATTATTACTGGCTTCATTGCCAGCTCAAATTACATAGATTAAAAAAATATATTCATTGATCTATTCGAAAAATCGAGTAGGAAAAATTGTTCAAAAAACCATATGAAAAGAAATGTGGATTCGTGAAATGAAACTGGATGCTACTGCTGCTTACTTATTTCTTTCATTTCACATACTCTTGAGTTCGAAAAAATTTTTGTTTAGAAAAAGTGCATTAAAATTGGAGGTAAGGAAAGAACACTCCTAATCGCTCCTGGTCTCCGGATACAAACTTAAAATTTTTAGGAAAATCAATCGTTAACGAAATGATTTCAATGCTGGAATTGGCTTGCTGTAATACTGGCTTAATTGCGACCCCAAATAATACATATTATAAAAATGCTACTGTTGCTTACTTATTTCTTTCATTTCACATACTCTTGAGTTCGAAAAAAATTTTGTTTAGAAAAAGTGCATTAAAATTAAATTGGCCGAAGGAAAGAACACTCCTGTTCGTTCATTTTTCGATTTTTTTTTTGAGAATCAGCCATATACCGTTCCAATCAGCAATTTTTTCTGCTTCGTTTGAGCTGGGTTTCAGGCAAATCATAGCATCTTCAGAATTCAAAGTCTAAAATAATATTAATATATTGTTTTTAACTAAAACCCAGATACTACGTAAAGCAGGTGTCACCAAACTACGGCCCGTGAGCCAAATCCGTCCCTTGAAACTTTTCCATCCGGCCCGACGCTACTACAGAAATAATTCCCAAATATTCACTATTTTAAATATTAATGACATAAAATAGCGTATTATTAATATAATTACCGTATAATGTTATATCCGACTCGCCCATAGTTTTCAATGTTCACATGTGGCCCTATTTCTAAAGTTTGGGGACCCCTGAGACCTAACGTAAGAATAATCAAAGAAAGCTGTCCGCCTGTATCTATGCAAGCAAAAAGACGCCTCTGGCGCGGGTTAGCCTACCCTACAGGCGTCCTTGTTAAATGAATATTTTTCATAATGTTTAAATTTTGAGATTTTTTAACAAAAATTTTATCTAAAGATAAATTAAATTATTATTAAAATACAATTTTGTTAAAGGTTATAAATCTGAAGTTATATTCCATGATTAAGATTTATATTCTTAGTGTTTTCATTATTGTAAATGTTTATTTATTATGAATAAAAAAAATATCTTCTTAGGTCCACGAGTTATTTTTAATATATTACAAGATTATAATTTTTAAAATTTTATATTATTATTAATTATTATTTTAAGAATAATTTTTAATTCAAGATTAAAATATGTGAATTATATATTCATAATTTAATTGTTGATGATATTTTTTTTTATAAATTTTATTAAACCAATTATTTTACATTAATTAATGTATACATTGTATTTTAGCTTCGACTCCAGAGATTACTTCTCCACCATCGACTGTCCTTGATCATCTTTGTAGTCCTTGTTTTTAATAAGAGGAAAAAACTAATTAAATAAAAAAAACTCTTTTCCGATAATTATTCAAATTCCATATTTTTCCATCCTCCTCACCCTCCTCCCCGTCTCAATTGTTGATGATACCTATTGTTCGTTGACTTAAAAGAAGAAACACATTGAACTATTTATGGTATTTAACTATATAAATTATTTAATTTAAATAATATTAATGTTATTATTGGTAAGTGGTTTTTGTCACTAGGCAGGCAATCTCGTGGTCAAAAATATAACTAATACAAACGGGTAAGGAATGTACCCATACTTACGTGATCCGTTCAGAGGGGGGTTTAAAAATACCACGCTTAGTCACCGGGGCGGGGGGGCTCATGTCTTTGTCACGTAGTCAATATCCTCTAGGGAAATCTCGCGCTTTATGAGCCAAATTAATTTTTTTAACTTTCTGGTTGCAAAAAATGATTTAAAAGCATATTTATGAATTACGGGGGTGGGGTTCTTGGCATATACTACGGCTGGTCACCGGGGGGGGGGGGAATGGATCAAGTAGTATGGGTACGTTCCCTAAACTGGAAAGTTATCAATCATGCCGAGGATAATTTTTCAAAATTGAGATGCCAAAGAATAAATACTCGGCGGGCTGAAAAGTTCGTAGGCTGACACATAAATGGCTCCACTAGTATCAAATCAATATGATTTTTAGTTAGCCCCAACCTTCAAAAGACGCGTGTATAAATTTGACAAATGTTGCACTAAAAAAATACTGTTGAAACCAAGGTTTGGCTTGATAAACATTATTCGGACTTCGCACCAGCAAAATCAACCGTAGAAAAGTGGTTTGCTAAATTTAAACGAGGCGAAATGACCACCGAGGACGATGCACGCAGTGGACGCCCCAAAGAGGCTAAAGACAAATGGTATTATAAAAATGGTATCGAAAAATTGTATGACCGCTATAATCGTTGTATCGCCCGCGAAGGTAACTATTTATATTGAATAATAAAATCAAATTCTATCCAAATTTTTTTTTTCAATGCTAGCCTACGAACTTTTCAGCCCACCTGTTAAAGCTCTTAATATTGAATAAAATAGTAAACAACACTCTATTAAAAATAAACAAACTAATAATATATATCTTTTTTTATTTTTAAATAATTCTCTTTATAAAATAAAAATGACCCGCATGTGTTAGTTTTTATTTTGACCACCAGTCAGCGCTGTTTATCAACTGACAGATACCAATTGTACAGGGTGGGGCAAAACTTTCTTTACCATTTCAGGAGGCCATAAATAAAAAAAACTAAGCGTGTGATATGAAAAATTTATCCATAGTTAATTATTCTAAGGTTCATAAGGTTTTACATTAAGTTGTTTTAAACAAAACGCCTGTTGTTCACCCGTTGTTCTACTAACAAACTTTAGGTTTCCCCGAATCGAACGGTCCCTTCTCCCCACTCTCTAGATCTCCCCTCTACTTTACAACTTAATGTAAAAACTTATTATGGTTCGTAGAATAAGTGACTATAAATAAATTTTTAATATCACTCTTAGTTATTTATTTATGGCCTCCTGAAATGGTAAAGGAAGTATTGCCCCACCCTGTATACCGGGTGAGTTTATTTATCTTGAGACAGTCTTATAACTCAAAAACAGTGCATTATATGAAAAAAGTTTCAAATAAAAGTTTATTTATATCGAGAGGGAAACTAAACTACTCTATTGTTTGTCGAACTAGAACAAGCTTTCAAGGCTATTTCAAGGTCAAGTTCTGTTTTTTAAATAGAAACCTATATATTTCTTTACAGATCCTTAATCTTCAAAAAAAAAAAACTGACCAATTTCATAAGAACTATTTTTTTATTCGTCATCAAATAAACAAAATATTAAATCAATTAGATCTCAAAAAAATTTATAATATTTATTTTTAATAATTATTCAACTTAATTATCAAAAAATAATGATCAAATAATTAATTATTGGATAAATAATTTAATAATTTTTCGACAATGTTCTTTGACATTCCAGAGTGTTATCGCAATTTTTCTGGATCAATTCCAATTATTTCGTTTTTTTGGCCTGTTATATTTCTTCGTGGCCTTTACACTACCTGTTTTTTTAAACAGTTTTAGAACACGATAAAATGAAGCTTCTGAGGGTAAAAATGCTCCATTTTAATTATAGTAATACAATATAACTATCTGCTGGATTGACACGAGAAATAAACTTTTTTAAACTCAATAATTTTAAGTAGAAAATAATCTCTTAAATCTGAGAATAAGGAAGTTTTAATATCTTTATAAACACTTATTTTCATTGTTGTGACTTTTCGATTTAATAATTATTTATTTAATAATTAAATATTTGATCATTATTATCTGATAATTAAGTTGAATAATTGTTAAAAATAATTATTAGGATTTTTCTTGAGATCTAATTGATTTAATATTTTCTTTATTTGATGCCGAATAAAAAATAGTTCTTATGAAAGTTGTTTTTTTGAACTTGAACTTGAAATACCATTAAAAGCTTGTTCTACGTCGACAAACAATAGCGTAGTTTAGTTTCCCCTCGATATAAAGAAACTTTTTTTCATATAATGCACTGTTTTTGAGTATAGATAAAGAACTCACCCGGTATAATGTCATGTGAGGAATTTTATTTTATAAATATTTTCCCAAATATGCTATAATTATGTGAAAAAACAAATCTTTTGACAATTATCTTAATATTTGGGTAAGATGTTAATAAATAATAAAAAAAATTAATATTAAATAAATTTTGGATATTTTTTTGTAACAAACTTATAAGTAGGAATTAGTTCAAAGAATCAGGATGACAGGGAAATGTTTTAAAATTTTATATTAAATATTTGAATCCATTGAAAGCATAATTTATTTATTCTTATTAAAATTATAATATAATAATAATTATTACCTTATTCCCTTATTACAATGTTGAATGAGTTGTTAAATTTATTTTTCAGGGGGAATGTACATCATACACATATGTATGTAAATATCTTTATACTTTATTTACATTATTATTAAGGTTATGTTAAATCTACAATAAGAATGGTATTTACAATAAATATACTAAACAATAGACAGCACAAAGAATTTAACAATAAAGACACAACCAAGTTAAAAAAGAATATTAAAAAAAAATTTATATAAAATATATAAATGGTGAATATCAAAAATTTTACAATAATATGCGAATTATAATATATAATAATGGATTGTATAAATTATATTTATAAAAGGGAATGTAAATTAAACTGGCTACATGATCAAAAAATTATTATTAAAAAAAGGGAATTGATTACTATAATTATTAATCTCTATATTTATTTAGAGACCAGGTGCCAGTTTGAGACTAGATTGAAACTCGATAAAAAATTCGTTTGTGCTGCCTCAATCATCAAAAATGCCTCGATAAAATTATTTATCAAGCATTATAGGATATTTTCATTTCCTGGTGTAGAAATCATTTTAAATATAAACTTTTCGGGCATTTCGCGTGAAGAGAACAAAAAAAAAGTGAGGTTATGAAATTTGTTTACATTCGGTGAAACGTTTATATTATTATTATTATTATTATTATTGTTTTTCGAATACTCTAGAAGGAACCTCCGAGACACAGGTCACACAGTCACCCGATCAAACCAAATTAAAATACTTGATATTCATCCTTTATTCTATTGATCAAACATTAAACAATCACTTATTGTTGCATAAGTTTTTTTATTTCAACAATCATTTTATAACAATAAAATACTGTATTCATTTAAATATTTGCTCCTTAAGTCTTAAAGTTATTTTTTATTTATTTTTTTTAAATATATTTTCCTATTGGATTTTAATTTATTAGAACTGACTGGAAACTGGATAGTCAAGTATTTTTTTTTTTCACGAAACAAAAATGAAACAAAGGGCTCTGCTATTTTGTTAAAAATTGTTTATTTTTCCATATGAAATTATTAAATTATGTATTTATTTTCAAAAGAGTTCGGCTTAATACGTTAAAAATGTTTAAATACGGATTTAATCATAAGGAAGCCATTTTTTAAAATGGCGTCTATTCTTAATCATTTTTTAAATTTCAAATCAGATATTATTAAATTATGTATTTATTTTAAAAAGAGTTAGGTTAAGGGAGTTCGGGACAGCTTATCTATCTGGTTGATCTTCAAAAAAAAAATCTTTTGTATTTCTGCAGAGTGACAACTTCTGCATACTAAACTTTTTAATAAAAAAATTGTTAATAATGAGGTTAATTTGGAATAAAGATCTTTGTTTTGATAATATTAATAAAAAGAATATTGAGATAATTTTTTTCTCATTATAAAAACATTTATTTAACATAAAAACGATTTCAAGAAATAGAGTTGGAATTCTACACTATATTCTGTTGGCTGTAAATAACTTTTTATTTTTTACATTTATGAATAACTAATTAACTAGACTGTCAAATCTATTGAAAAATGTATCATTCGATTCATAAAAGTTGAATTATTGATCTGTATAAATTTGTTGAAAATGGTATAATTTGTATAAAAGTTATAGCTCTTTTACTTCCGTGTTAAAAGGACAATTTTCAATAATTTATTTCTCGGTAGTGAGATAGACGATCAACTTCAAATTTCGGGAATAAATATTTATTTAATACATCAATGATTCAATAGTAAAAATTTGAGAATTTTCTTATAAAAATGATAATCAGTCCCGAACCGCCGAAAATCTTAATTTTAAAAACTGTGTCTCATATTAGGGAACTTCCCTCAAAATTTTCTATTGAAATCATCATGTTTAATATTTTATTGTTAATTGTTTTTTAATTAGAAAAAATCGTACTTCAATTACGTCAATTCTTTAGAAACTTGACAAATAAACCTCATACAAAAAAAAACAACAATTTTGTGTTCACATTTATACCTTCTTCAAGTACAATTAGGCCGAATGTGAACGAATTTCAGAACCTCCTATTTTTTCTTTTCATTGTCCGATTCACACGTGAAACGCCCCCTTTTGTCAATCTTTTTTTTTTATTGTAAGCACAATTTATTCATTTATTTAAGAAGTAAAAAAGTATCAGGATACTTAAAATACTTGCACGAGGAGGAAAATATTCAATTGAGCAAGTTTTCTACAAGAATTTTTTTTTTCTCTCTTCTTTTAGAAAATACATATAATTGTTTTCATTTTAGGAATCAAAGTGGAATGTGTGGAATTTTTTTTAGAAATTCTTTTTGTTGGAAGCCACAGTTTAGTTTTAGAATATACAAATTTAATATATGAATAAGCTGCGAATACAATTTATATATATATTGATTGTATTGCAGCATGTTTTAATTTTTTTTTTTTTTTTTATAAATATCAGCTTCATAGATAATAAATAAATAAAATTTACACATTTATGTTTGTGTGTTAATACTTACATGAAAACTTAAGATATATATAAAAAGCCATTGAAATTAAAGAGAGCTTTTTGTCTGTCAATGACTCAAACAACACATTATTAGGAGTGATTCCTCAACCATGGAGTCTTCATCTTATTTTTAACCATTAAAAATGCAAAAGATTAACTTTTAAAAAAAATTTATTTTCGCCTCTTTTAATCACAGAGTTAACAGAGGGCAAAGTGTAGCTGTCTCTAAGCAGACGAATCCGCCATATTGGATGACTACACAAACATAATTATATTGATTTTTTATGAGAGATACTGATTAGACTCAATTTATTAAATTTGGTATGTAGTCTCTTGTGTGGAAAAAGGCGTAATAAGATTCCACTTTTATAGGTAAAGGAATTTTTTATAATTTTTTTTACTTTATCCAATTCGAAGCATGGGTAAAGTATTGTAATCGGTCTCGCGGCAAGCGCGACTTCAAAGGGTCCTCAGGTAAAAACTACGGAACCCATGAACTCAATTAAAGTCACAAATTGTAGTATTCAATTAGCTTGAATTTTAGCACGTGACGGTTTTGCCAAAAATTACACGGGGTCTCGTCGAGAGGCCAAAAAGTGCGATTTTTTCATTTAGTGCGTGCGGATGTATGTTATCGTTTTTTTGGTCCACGATTTTTTCGATACCGTTGCACCAATTGAAATGAAATTTAAAACATACTATTATTTTAACAAAATGAAGCGCTGATTAGTTTTTGGTACATACCCTCCCACAAACATTAGTACTTTATTTCAGTACTTTTTTAGTTTTTTCTAAATATTTTGAAATGACTAAACCAATTTTGATCAAATTTAATATTCTAATTAAGTACCTTGAGGAACACAAAAAAGGTAATAAAAAGTTTTTTGTAAAATTATATTTTAAAGTACTTTACCCTAGAATAAGATAGTACATTGGATAAAGTTTAGCAACGATCCGTTCCATCTCGTGTTGTTATTTACTTTTAACAGAAAACAGACAACTGTTTCTTTCTGTTAAAAGTAAATAACAACACGAGATAAAAAAAATTATTATAAAAGTGGAATCTTACACCTTTTTTCACCAAATTGACTCTACATACCACATCTTTAGTGAAGAAATATAATATATTGAGTCTTATGGAAAAAAATATTTTAAAATTATTTTCATTAAAAATTATCGAATATAAAAAAAATCAATATTTTTCGGCTTGGTTTATTTTTTTTTTAATTCTATTCTTAAATACATATTATAAATAACTAGGTGTTCCCCGACACTTCGCCCCGGGCAACACCTAAGCCCTGTGGGGGCTGATTCTTATCTTGGTCAAAATATAATTATAATAAATAAGGAAAGCTCACCTTAAAATGGGCAATTAGTAAAATATAGATGAGCAAAAGTAAATGTGTATATTTTGCTTTATTTACTTTTTCAACAATACAAATAAAAAATCAATAAAATATTGTAAACAAAACAATTTTCTCATTAATTTGTTTTGTTTATAATTTTTTATTGATTTTTTATTTGTATTGTTGAAAAAGTAAATAAAGCAAAATATACACATTTACTTTTGCTCATCTATATTTTACCAATTGGTCATTTTAAGGTGAGCTTTCCCTGATATTCCTGTTTTAATTAATATTTATTATCGATGCAAGCGATATACCGATTAATTATATTATAGGTTTATAACTTAGGTATAGTATCTATAGGTAATTTATCAAGAAGATAATCATTGAAAAATCAATTATGAACTATTTTTGATTAAAAATAAAAATGTTTTCAATAAATATAAAATTTTTGGGGATTTACTTACTATGTGAATTTTCTAATTCGATATAGTTGTAAATAATTATTATCAATAAAATTAAATAATAAATATTTCACAATAACGCTTAGTTTTAATACTGTAACATGCACGGAGTAATCTTATAATTCACATTGTGTATTTGTTATTGTTTATGTTCCTTGTTTGTTTATTTGTTATATTTTTCATTAAAACTGTTTCTAAATCATTTATTAATTATTTTCCTTTCACCTTTTGCCGGAAACGGTGCAATACAATAAAAAAAAACAATGTATTATTTAATTAAAAACTTTAAGTCAATTTTTTTTATTATTATTAAGTATTTTAATATTGTAGGGGGGTCGGGTAGGCTAGGCGGTAGCATGTCAGCCAGCTAACCAAGAGGACCCGAGTTCGAATCCGACTCGAGGCATCCGGCTAAAATCTGACCCCCGAGGTAGAGACAAATTTAAATAAAATAATTAGTATCGTAAATGGCTTATGGCTAGAAAGGCCGAAAAGCCAAAAAAAAAAAAAAAAATATTGTAATACTTTTAATTGTTGAAAATTAAAATTTTGTAAACAAAAAAAAAATTGAATTAAAGTTTTTAATTTAATTATATTTTATTGTATTAAAACGAAACGTTATTGAAAAACATTTATTATTTCATTTTATTCATTATTAATATTATATTTATTAGATCAACATTTTATTTATAATGAAAAAAAAATATTTGTTAATAATTTCTAATGAAAATAATTTAAAAATATTTTTTTACAATTCTCTCCATAAGACTCAATATGTTTGTGGGGTCATCCAATATGGCGGCAGGCTGCAGCCCCTTACGTCACCTGGCTTCAGTCCCCGCTCCCCTACAAGTCACACTCCATCTGTTAACTCTGCGCTTTTAATCCTAAAATTTTAAATATATTGCACTTAGATATTAAGTTTTGTGAGATTTTATTTTATATATACGCTAGAATGCTTCATTTTTTTATATTTTTTTTTATTTCAAAGGATTTTGACCGCAGCAGGAGGCGCTGCTGCACCTTAGTCATAAAAAGGACCCGCAGAGTCCTTTAGATGAATGCTAAGAGAGAAATTCGCTCCGCTCAGCGTCAGAAAGTGAGGGTCTTCTACTAGAACTTGACCGACGTTGTCTACGAGCCGCTTCCGCGACTACCTCTTGAGCCATTACCGGCGAAAATCTCACCCGAGACACTGAAGAATAAGAACTCTCTTTGGCTGAAACATAGCTCGAATCTTCAGATGTTAGAGAATCTGGCGGAGTGGCATTTGTAGGCGTTTCAGCTCCTGTTGACATTTTTCTAGGTGTATTATAATTATATCGTTTGAGGCTAGAACGAAGACGTGACTCGATAACAGAAGAAGAAGGTGTTGAATCGGATGAATTTTGTCTGGAGAAATATGGAGAGGGCGCAGAGACAAGCGGAGGATACTCATAATCTCTTCGATAGAGCATTTCTTCAGGATTAACACTATTATTTGTAGAACTACTTGCATTAGATACATTTGAAGGTGTTCTTCGATGTCCTAAACAAAGACGTGAAGGAGTTCTTGGCGCTGTAGCATGACTTGTGCCCGAACTTGAGACTGACGAGCTGGCGTGTTCATATGGACAAAATTCAGGATAAATCCTATCAGCATAATGAATAGAATATGGGGAATATTGGGAGGCATTCGTTCGAGGGGAGTAGGGACACGGAGGCAAGGGTTCCGGGGGTGCTGGAGGGGGCGGGTCTGGATTTTCGTTGCTTGTCTTTCGCCGAGGGCTTGGCGTTGGGACATTATTATCCGAGGAAGTATGAAGTACAGCAGTATGTTGCGGACTGTCTGTGAATCGAAGAGGTTTGTCCTGATGATGTAAAGTACTTAATAAAGGGCGATAATGTCTTGCTGGGCCGTGATAAGTATTGTGCGGATATCCAGAACTAGATGAAAATTCATAATCTGTTGGCGAACTAAGCCACCAACGACGCTCCTCAGCTTCTTCTTCAAACCTATAAGAAAATTGTTAAATTATCAAAATTATAATAAAAAAATACAGTGATCGAAAATTCGCGCACATACATAGTAGTTTTTTGAATTATTTCTATCGGCTAGCACAATACAGCACTATAGGTATTATCGACAACAAATCTAGGGGCCATTGTAATGTGTACTGATCACATAGTATGTAATGTGGAGTTCACAGCTTCGTAAACATGTCATTTTCCCAAGAGCAACACGTATTCATTGTTGAACAGTACTTTACCAGACGTTCATATGAATTTGTTTTACCAATTTTGTGTGAAATATCCGGATTCAACACTGCCGAAAGCAGAATCACATTTCTAACCATGTGTCCATGGTCAGGGCTATTTTGGTGGTCAATTGAAAAGGAACAAAGGCGTCACTCCATGGTGAAGAATTCAAGACACCTGGGAATCTCTGTGTCAAGACAAAGGCTATTGGCGCGACATTTGCTACAATAATTCTGGCATATTCCCAACATTCAACTCCGTCTTAAGGACATGCAGCAGCACAACCGAGACATTTGTTTGTCCTGAATGTCAGCGTACGATTCGATCTCGCATCGGTTTCATGAACGAAGGCGGCGATGGCAATTATTGAACTGAGGGAAGGATCTTCGGAAAAGAAGGAGCCTGACGACGACGACATTTCTAACCTCAGTCAGTTTAGCTTCAGACAAAATGTCAGGTCTGTCGGCTCTCTTCTTGTCTGCAACTGATTTGGCAGTTTCACGGAAACGGGTTATTAATCTGGTTATAGTTGAATTGTTAGCCACTGTAACATCCAGATATTTCACACGAAATTGGTCTACAACAAATGCATAAGAACGGCTGGAAAATACTGTTCAACAATGAACACTCGTTGGTCTTGGGAAAACGACATATTTACGAAGCTGTGAACTCCGCAAAAATTAAGTTTCCCATAGGCACTTGAAACTTGGGGGAATTTTTTTTTATTTATTTCGAACTATATGAGCCTCTGGGAGCATAAGAATTCGAAAATACCCAAAATAAAGACCACCCTACAGTACACATTACAATACTTACTTACTCACTCTTCGGCTCTACAACCCTGGGTGGGTCTTGGGGGCTCATGGATTATCTTTCTCCACTCGATTCGATCCTGAGTAGCGCCGTCCACGTCATTATTTTCCAGTACATCAAGGTCCTGGGAGACCTGATCCTAATGGCCTCTTTCCTGACAGCACCCCATTCCATAATTCTTTCAGATACTTTTATCGTCCGATTTCATAACATGGCCCATCCATTGTAATCTTGTTACTTTGATGAAATGAACAATATCTGGTTCATTGTATAAATCCCTCAGTTCTTGGTTGCACCTGATTAGATATTGACCCGTGACTGTGTCCATGACTGGCCCAAATATCAAATTCTTAATATTATTTTTCTTTCACATCTCTTCAGAGATTCCTGAGTATGCTTACACATTACAATGGCCCCTAGAATTGTTGTCGATAATACCAGTAGTGCTATCTTGTGGTAGCCGATAGAAAAAATTCTAAAAAAACTACTTTTCGATCACTCTGTATTTTTACATAGCAATTCAGAAATATTTGATGGATTTTAGAAGTTTCAAAAAAAAACAAAGAGTAGGTATATTTACTTTTTGTTGAATGATTTGTTTGTTTACCTGTCTGGGTGTAGGCGAGGATGTATTGGAGAAGCGTTACTCGTACGAACATCATAGCCTGCCCCGACACCAGCCAACATTGACGCCATGTTGTAGAGTACCATTTCAACGAGAGATAACTTGGGCCGAGGCCGGTGCTCGCCGTTGTAGAGCGAGCTTATCGGCATGATAGGCAGCAGAAGGGCCGGCGGACAGTCACTCGGCCAAGAATCTCCATCGCCATAGTCTGTGAGAGGGACACAACGGGGCCGGGGACTAGTTAGAAGGGGCCAATCTCAGGCCCTTCAGCAATACAAGCGCCAACAGCAGCGAAATCAGGGTAGATCAATTCAATTTAGAAACAAAGCAACTAAATAATATTCCAAAAGTTCTAAACAGTTCCAAAATAAATACACTGAATATCATAATTTTAATGTTTAAAATTTTGCAGATCGTATAAAATTTAATAAATATTGACATATTATAAATACTAGCTGCGATAGCCGCTCTCCACACCACCGACCCTTTCCCCTCCTTCGACTCTGACCACCCGCCACCCCACTACACCTATCCCCTTTCTTTTAATTAATTGATAATTTATTGAACCAATTATATAATTAATTAAATTCCCTAATTTTAATATTATAATAATATTTATAAATAACTAATAGTGGGATTCAAAATTAAAAAACAAATTAATTATTATAAATTATGTCAGACGAATTTCAAGGTCTTTAGACCTCCCCCACTGTGTCACATTCCGTGACATTTTTATTGAGCCCCCTGTATTGTGACTTCACACTATCACTTTTATACGCTATATAATTTAATAATTGTAGAAATTTCTTTTTATAAATTAAACTCAACTAAAGGGATTTAATATATTTTAAATTTAATAAATATTGATATATTTTATCTACTAGCTGCGACGCCCGCCTTTGGCCACACTCCACCCCACCGACCCTCTGATCACCTTCCACCCCACTAAACCTATCCCCTTTCTTTTAATTCCCTATTCTTTTAATTAATCAACAATTTATTGAACCAGTTATCTAATTAATTAAATTCTCTAATTTCAATAGATAATAATATTTGTAATGAACTTATAGTGAGATTTAAAATTAAAAATCCAATTAATTATTAAAAGGAAATTCTTTTAATTAATTAACAATTTATTTAACCAGTTATGTATAATTAATTAATTAAATTTCCTAATTTTAATTTATTATATAATAATATTTATAATTAACTAAAAGTGAGATTTAAAATTCAAAAACAAATTAATTATTACGTGACACAAATTTCAAGATTTTTAGAGCCCCTCCCATTGTGTCACATTCTGTTACATTTTATTGAGGCCCCCTGTATTATGATGTCACACTATCACTTTTATACTCTATATAATTTAATAATTGTAGAATTTTTATTTTTATAAATTAAACTCAACTAAAGGGATTTAATATATTTTAAGTTTAATTTTTTAACATCACAATTTTTAAGATCCCCGGGTTCCCCTGTTACAAATCTGAGATACCCCCTCTCCCATTACTGTGTGGCGTAATTCATGGAGGGCCCCTTAAAAGGAAATTGAGAAAAATGAAATTATACATTTTTATTGATACAACCACCTATAAATAATTATTTGAATTAAGAAAAAACCTTTTAAATTAGAGTTACCCGAAGATGAGACCCTGACAGATCCAACCTACAAACCCGTGAATTTCATCGAAATCGTTAGAGCCGTTTTCGAGAAACCGATTCTATATATAGTACAATTGCTCCTTTAATAATAAGGAAATTCTTTTAATTAATTAACAGTTTATTGAACCAGTTATTTTCAATACTATATAATCATATTTGTAATGAACTATTAATGGGATTTAAAATTAAAAAACCTATTAATTATTATTAAAGATAAATTGAGAAAAATGTAATTATAAATTTTTATTGACTCAACCACCTGTGAATAATTATTTGAATTAACAAAAAACCTTTTAAATTACAATTACCCGAAGATGAGACCCTGACAGATCCGAGTGTAAACCCACAACCAACCCCCCAACCCATGAATTTCATCGAAATCGTTAGAGCCGTTTTCGAGAAACCGATTCTATATATATACAAAAATTGCTCGTTTAACAATAATATAAGATAAAAATATAACTTCAAAAAAATTATTTCATGCTAAAAGAGGAAAAAATTGCTAAGCGCATGAGAATATAGCCTATATATTCAGTGTTGTAGCAATTGATGTAGCATATTTTTATAGGAAATTGGAATATAAATTCAATAAATTACCTTATATTTGTTTTGTTCATGGAAACCAAGTAAATTATGCCAGTGTATATATTTCTAAGGAAAAATATATGGAAATATGACATTTTTATAAGGAATAATAATAATAGGAAAATTAAAAAAAGTTTTGTTAGCAAAAAGGAAAACATGCAAAACAAGGAGAAAAACAAAGACCAAAAATAAAACCTTATTATTTATATGTATAATTTCCAAGTTTATTTTAAAATAAAATACAAGTAAAAAGATAACAGAATTACAGCACGACAGCAGGTAAGACAATTATTATTATTATTATTATAAAAAAAAATTAAGTTCTTTTTGTCTTAATCCTGCTCCCGTATTGCCACCACCAATTAAACCAAATTTATAGATTTATATTAAATACCCATAAATAATAGAAAGCATAATGATATAAATTAACTTATTTATTTATTCTAATTAGGTTGCCATGGCAACAACAATGTATTCATTATTATTGAGATATGTGTATTTATTAGTGTTGCTATTATAAGGTATCAATAATTAATATAGTGAATATTTGTAAATTAATTTTGTAGGACGCGTGGGCCGGATTCAAGGACCAGATTTGGCCCGCAGACAACGCTGGATTTACACTAGGGGCTAGTGCCCAGGGCGGCAAAATTTGGAATATGACAAAAAATTTGAAAACATTCATAAATTAAAACAGTGGTTCTTAACCTTTTTAAGACCGCGACCCAAATTTGAGAAATATGTTCATTTGTCGGCCTCCCTGGTGTAATGGTCAGCCTGGCAACCCGGAGGTCTCGGGTTCGATTCCCGACTATACCCAGTCATTTTTTCTGTAAGTATAGGGTCTGAAAATCAAATTAAGTGGGAGATAAATTTAAAAACCCAATAATTTATCACTGCTCGAAGCTCCTAAAAACTTAGTAAATTAGTAAATTGGATATTGGATTTTATCTAAGTTTTTGAGATTTGGCTCGTGATCCCGGCTTCTTTCCTTCTACTCTGTTCTTTTCACGATGGAGGGGCCACCCCATACAGGCCTTTAGGGGATGGACCTTCTGGTGTCGCGACACCCCCCCCCATCCCAAAAAGACAATTTTTTTTTAATTACTTTTTGTAGATGATACTTAAAAAATTTCTTCAATTTTAATATGATGACCTTTTTTAACTTATATATATATATATATTTAATTAAGATAAACAAGGGTACTTTTCGATCCAAAGATAATTTAATGAAAAAGTACATGTTTTTCATATTTTCATTTTTAATTGTATTGAATAAAACAAAATATATATATAAAATTTTTAAACTTATTGAGAATAAATATTTGTTTAGCGACACTGCGCGACCCAAAGAAAATGGGGAGGACCACAAAAATGGTCATATAAATTTTTTTGTAAAATTATATTTTAAAGTACTTTACCCTAGACTACGATAGTTCATTGGATAAAGTTTAGCAACGATCCGTTGCAGTTTATTTCCCTCCCCTTTTCATCAGATCTTGATTCATATAGGATATTTATATATATTAGTGGCGGACAAAGATTTTTCAACTAGGGGATACTGTCCAAAAAAGAACCCTTTATTTTTGTAAATTTTATTTTATTTTCCGGTCCTTTATGCAAAATTTATCGATAGAATTTAAAATTAGATTTTTTAATCAATTGATATTTAAACTGACAGACGCGCTCGTAGAAGTTATAATGAAAATTAAGTAATTATTAAAGCAAATACTTTTGGCAAAATCTTTTCTTTTAGTTCATCTTTCAAGTTTAATTATTTTATGCAATATATAGATTTTAAATGGAGTTAGGGGTCGAGAACCTACAGGTAAAAGTTAGTTCACATTTCACACTCATGAAATTAAAGTACTATTTTCCACAAGTTAGCTGAAGTGATTAAAATAAAAATTCTGGAATATTTATTTCATATTCTTTGTTAAAAAGTTTCGTAAATTTTGAATTTTCGATATCTTGAAATTGGATTAGTTGTATAGTATTTAATGAAAGAGTTTTTAAAATTTTAGAAATTTTCAAATATAACACGGTATGAAAATACTTATGAGATTTTGAAATTTGGGGGATGAATCCATGGACCACACGTCACTGATATTTATAAGTATATTTATTTATCTTATTTTATTTTATTGTTTGTTTTATTTTATTTTGATTGGCATGTATCTTAATCAACATTGTAATAGTCAAACTGGATTTATACAATTGATTAAATTATCTATCTATCAATAAAATAAGATTGTAGCTTACTTGAAATAGCAGAATAAGATTTTAATTCTGTTTCTGATGCAACTTGTAATATTAAAATATATTATAAACTAGCTTCAAGGTCCGCCTTCGGCTTCGCCCCCTGGACCCCCACGTGGCTGCTTTATTGATATTTTATTAGTTACAGAGAATAAATATAATTGTTTTATTATAAGTCTTAAATAGATATAATTTAAGATTCTATTTAACTGCAATTTAAATGTACTTTAAAAAAAATATAGATAAACATTTTTCAAACCTATCTTCAATTAGTTTTTTCAACAAAAAACGAAAATTTCTCGATGATTACCATTTTTATTTTTATTTTTCTCATAAAAAAACAATTATCATATTGTATTTATTATTTGGAAAAAATAAATATTTAGAATTTGAGAAAATAAAATAAAATAAAATACTAAATGTTACTAAATAAATACTTTTGTAAAAATGCAGTATTAAATTCTTCTTCAACGATAATGTGGTTAGAACTATTGAGAATGAATGACACTCAAAAATCTTACAAACAGGGCCGCCAACACTTGTTTTTTGCTAGTTTAGTTCTTTTATTGTTTGGCAAGCTATGTTGGCTAACCTGATTTTTTTTTTAGTTTTTCCTGAATTTTCCAATTTTCCGGGCAACTTTTCCAATTTTTTTTTACTTATTAACCTGAATTGGACTATTACGAACATTTTGAAAAAAAATTAGCCAAATCGGTCCAGGCATTTGAGAGATCTGCGCTTACGAAGAAACAGAAATTCATTTTTATTATATAGATAAATTATGAAGTACTTACACATTAGTTAGAACGAAGAACATGTTTGTTTATTTTCTATCTCAATAATAATAATAAATACATTGTTGTTGCCATGGCAACCTAATTAGAATCAATTAATTAGTTAATATATATCACATAGTGAAATAAATCAAAGATGAAATCAGAAAGTTAGCGACGGTGAATAAATAATTTTAACAGTCAATCCAAAATGATAGTCGCTTTTACCGAAACAAACTAAAAACTACGGAACACAAATAATTGCAAATGATTAAAAAAAAAGCTCTTTCTACTGCAAACGCAAGCTACAATTAATTTAAATGGGGGCGACTTTGCGTGCAGTGCAACTCAAAAAAATTCTACTTTTAATAGTAACCTGAGTTTCAAAAAATATATAAACTTACTGAAATATATAAGTCTGTCCTCAGAGCAGCCTATTTTTGGAACATCAGATATTAAAAATTTAGTAAGTAATTTCCAAAATAGGACCATTATTATATTAAATTAAGTTTAAGAATTTTTTGGGGGATGCAATTATATTATATATATATTATATATAAATATATATATATATATACAGTTTTTCAAATTACTTGATTTAAGATGAAGGATTCTATATTTATGAAATAATATAAAAATTATTATTATTTATTTAACGCGATTAAAAAAGAAATTATGTTCTTTTTATTATCAAATATATATTTTGAATGGTTAGTTGGCTCTCCTTTTTAATGCCCACACCAAAGAATTAAAGATGCAAAGTAGTAGTTTCAAGTAGCGAGCGAGGCGTAGGAGTTTATTCTTGATCAGGTGACTCCGGTGGTGGCGTACCTATTTCATGCAGGGGCGGTGCCAGCCCCCGTGGCGGGCCCCCTTTCTCGAGACAGGGGGCGCTACGGCTCCATCGTTTGCTGCCATCCACTACTCGAGCGATTATCTGGCCCCGCTCTCGTTGATGACAAGTGCTGGGTCCCCAAGTCTTGCCCTTGACTCCATCCGCGGGGACTATAAAGTAGAAAGCCCAGTGAAACCCAGCGAGCGACCCTCCCCAAAAATTATTTTTTATAATTAACAGTAGGTACTAGCCAATTTGTTTTTTGTTTTTTTCCAAACAGAAAATCTAGATTAAAGCAACTTTTTATTAAACAATTTTTCATTATTAAAAAAAGTCAATTTTATTCCTAAAAATGAATTTAAAATTGAATAATATTTTTGGTAACAATTAGAAGGTCTTAGGGGAACTTTTGTAGCAATGGCGGGTGGTGACTTTTCAAACAGGGGATGCTGTCTAAAAAAGAACCCTTCATTTTTTTAGAATTTATTTTATTCTTCCCTCTTTTTTGGAAAATTTATCGATAACCTTATCATAGAATTTTCTGTTATTTTTCAAATTTAACATTTGATTTTTTATCAATTGATATTTAATCAAATTGAAAGAGACAATAAAAGAGTGTGTCGAGGGGTGAACCGCGACCTAAAATTGTGTACACCTACTTTCACTAGCTCCAAAGCCTAATGAATTCTAAAGCAATTCCAAAGACGGTGTACACCTAATTCCGGTCGCGGTTCATCCCTCGGAGTGTCTTTTGCTTCCCATTATAAGCTTTCAATTAATATACATTATGGAAGGAAATGATAATATTTATTGAGTGGATATTGATGAGGCAGTCCAAAAAAAGAAGATAATTTATTCATAAACCGACGTTTCGGAGGCTATTCCATCCTTCTTCAATTCTTTTGAAATTTCAGTGAAGGTAATTCAATGCGACATTCCCCTCTCTCTCCTCCCTCAGTGGTAGTAACAATAATATATTGTATTTCATTCTCAGCAGAATTATAATGTAGTCTGAGAATGAAACACAATATATTATTGTTACTGCAGAATTATAATGTAGTCTGAAAATGAAACACAATATATTATTGTTACCGCAGAATTATAATGTAGTCTGAGAATGAAACACAATATATTATTGTTACCGCAGAATTATAATATAGTCTGAGAATGAAACACAATATATTGTTGTTACCGTAGAATTATAATGTAGTCTGAGAATGAAACACAATATATTATTGTTACCGTAGAATTATAATGTAGTCTGAGAATGAAATGCAATATATTATTGTTACTAACACTGAAAGAGGAGACAGAGGGGTATGTCACATTGGATTTCCTTCACTGACATTTCAAAACCCTGAAGAAAGAGGGAATTAGCCTCCGAAACATCGGCTTAAGAATAAAAAGATAGTTTAAGTTATCTCTCTTTTTTTGGACTGCCTCATCAATCAATATCCACTCAATTTCACTTATCAGTCCGTCTCCAAAAATTACTTCAATAATATTTATATTTAACATCTAATTTGTTGATTTTTTCGCTGTGAGTGGCATTGTTTTTTTTTTTTATAATAGGTACTGAAGATGCCGTTTTTCGGCGAAACAACTATACACATTGTCCACTTAAAATACCAGTGACATATTAAAATACTAGTTTACAATTTATTGTTTTGAATACACCTACAAAAGTTCCCCCAAGGGCCCCTAATTGTTACCAACAATATTATAAAATAATAAATAAGGGAACAACAATCCAGTATCCTGTATTGAAGAACATTTTCTACTGTGAATTATTATATTAACATTGAATATTCAATAATCATTATTTTATTTATTATCATTATTATTTATTTATTTTTTTTTGTTTTGGGACTCACCCATAAGCTGAAGAGATATCTTTCAAGATCATAATCAAGTAAAAAATACCTGTTTAATTTTTGTCGATATTTTTAGCAGTCCAAAATATATATATAAGAAAAATCTTAATGTTTAATCAAATGAATGCCAATATGGTGTGAAATTCGTGTGTTTTTCAAATAACTACAAATGATGCTTTCAAAAAAATTTAAACAAATTTTTAAATAAAAAAAAAATCAATAATTTAAAAGTAAAATAATGAAAAAAAAAAATAATAAAAATATTTCTACTAAATGACTAAATGAACAAAAAAACGTTTGATATATCACTCTTATTTTTTTTAAATAAACCATGCTCAAAACTACACATTAAAAAACACATGCTTTGAAATTTTGAATTAAAACGAAATTTAAAATATTGATATAATAATAATAGTATGACTGGCTTTGAATTTGCTTAAAAAAGAAGCTGAATTTCGGATGATTCTGCTGATAAATTCTTTATGGGATATACTCACGAGCAATTGCTCGCAATCGCGGTATGCTTGGTGAACCGGGTGGGCTATTTGGTCCTGAAGAATTTCGTGATTTTCTCTCTGCAGTATGTTGTACGGTTATTTGATGTCTAAAGTCTGTAATAAATGTTGAAAATTTTATTTAAAAACAATATCTTTGTGTTAAGTAATATCTGAATTATAAAAATAATTTATTTTTTTCAATCATTAAGAAAACAGTAGATTATTATTTTTTTTATTTTTATTTTTTAAGAGAAAATCACTTAAGGTGTACTCTTGATGATGCAAATAAATATATACCTGTGTTGGTATGACTGCTTAATTATTTAAGAATTTTAATTATCTTATTTGGGTATTGTTGAAAGAATTTGAACTATTTATTTATGTATATTGTTGAAAAAATTTGAACTATTTATTTATGTATTGTTGATAATTAGATTATTAAATTGTATTGATTGAAATAAAATAAAAGAATTATTCATGAAATCAATTAATAAATCAAAAGGGTGTGTAGTTTCAGAGTGAATGAAACAAAACTCAAAGAGATTTATACAAACTCAATATATTTCGGATTATTAGTCCATCATCAGGAGTTTACAGGTTAAAACTGATGGACTAATAATCCGAAATATATTGAGTTTGTATAAACCTCTTTGAGTTTTGTTTCATTTACTGTGAAACTACACACCCTTTACTTTATTAATTAATATCATGTTTCACCTAAAACCTACACCACTTTCTCTAAGTAAAATTCATGAAATCGTTTATCTAATTAATTCAATGTGTAAAACATGGTGTCAGGTGTATAATATTAATACGAATAATATAATAATTGTCAAGAAATTGGGATTTTATTTAAAAACAATATCTTTGTGTTAAGGTAGTTGTTCCGCCAAATGCGTTTTCTTAAGATTTTTTATGAAATTTATACAGATTATTATTTAAATACTTGTGCATCGATTGGTGGCAAAACAGAATTTATGAACAATACAATTTCGGAGATATTAAATTTCAAAAATCGAGTTTTTCAGGCTCTTTAGCATTGGACTATACGGGATATCGGAAAATTTACATACATATTTAATTATAATTAAGAAACCCTTCTTACCATTTTTATAAAAAACTAAACCAACATTAAACAATAACCAATACATATTTTAAGACAATTTTGTTTCATAGTTACAACACAGTTTCTGAGATAATAAGGAATAAATAATGATAAATGTATAAAAAAAAATTTAGACTATAAACAATTTGGCAACAGCGCATTTATTTAACCAGCGAAAGAAGCATGGGCTAGATTTTTTCCAAATTATAATTTTCATAAGGTGTAACGTAGGCTTTCATTACATTTGTTAAAAAATAACAAAACGAATTTTATAGAAATTTAAAATGTATTTTATCTGTCAATTTAATATAAAAATATTCAATCTCTTACAATGGTGCCAAATTTGTCAAACGCGCACGGGATTGGCTAGAATTGGTACAGAAACAGCAAAAACTTTTGGACTTATGAACTATGAACCCTTATTGTCTGTTCTATATACTCTAGCATTAACTTTTTGCTAGTATTGTCGCGAAACAACTACCTTAAGTAATATCTGAATTATAAAAATATTAAATAATTTTTTTTTCAATCATTACATTAAGAAAACAGTAGATTATTATTATTTTCGTATTTTTTTTAAGAGAAAATCACTAAGGCCCGATTGTATGTCGCAAAGTAAATGCTTTTTACCACTAACAAACGGTGGTAAATGGGGCCACTGGGATGGCCAATCGGATGACAGGCACTCCCAGTGCCTCCATTTACCATCTATCGTTTGTTAGTGGTAAAAAGCATTTACTTTGCGATATACAACCGGCCCTAAGGGTGTACTCTCTCTATCAGTGTTTCTCAACCTTTTTATTAACAGGGACCCGCTGCAAAGTATGTCGAACTTGGCGGGCACCCAAGTAAAATTTTAAATCGTGGAAAGTAAAAAGGCTTGCCATAATTACTATATTATGATTAGAATATGCTTATTTTAAATAGTATGAAAAATTTCTTATCACATATTATTTCCTCATCATTTATTAATTGACAATAAAGAGGGAACATATCATAAATATCTCTATGAATATATATCGCCCTTGATTAAAAAGTTTAAGGAATTTATTCAAAAAATCAAAAATACAAATTTATTAATCAAAATCGATATTGTCTCCTTCAAAGTAGTCCTCATCGACTGCAACGCACTCATGTAAGCGCTTGATCCAATCCTCGAAACATTTTTTTATATTCGGTTTTCGGTTTGGCCATCAGAGCCATTTTCGATTTTTACTTTACCATACAGGGTATGGTCAACTATTGTAATCGTGCATGAAAAAAGTGTTGTTTTTTTTCGAAATATCTCAACAACGGCTGAAACTATTTCGATTAAAAAAATTGAGCGAAACCATGGCATTTCACTCTACAAAAAAGCCCTAATAAGTGAACATCGAAAAAATTATATTTTTCGAGATAATAATTTTTTTGTCAAATTGTCTGTTAGTTAGTTAGTTAGTTAGTCTGTGCGTTACCAAATTTTGTGGACGAGCTAGCTCAAAAACTAGTGTGAATATCGAAACCAAATTTCACACGTAGTTTTGGTCCATTGAGATTAAGAGCTGATTAGATTTTGGTGAATATCGACCCAAAAGGAGGGTGGAGGGGGTTTAAAAAATAAAAATCTAGGCCGTTTGAGCAAACTCAACCAAATTTTGTATACATGATTAGTGGACCTCCAGAAGTCTAAAAAATTCAAAAACTAACCACCCAAAATGGGGGTGGGGTGCATGGTCAAAAAATTAAAATCTTGGCCATTTGACCAAACTCAACCAAATTTTGTATACATAACCCAGAAGTCTAAAATTCAAAAACTAACCCCCTCCCCTACATGATTATAAATAATTTTATTAAATATTAAATATAAGTGAGGGGCCAGGTTGTATGGTAAAGTCAAGTGGATGGCCACATCAGAACACGTCAGCTTATTTTTAATTATCTCCTTTTGGCTGCTAAAACTCTTTCCCCGGAGCTGTTTTTTGAGTCGACTGAACAGGAAGAAGTCGCAGGGAGCCAAATTAGTCAAATTCGTTGGCTGTTTGATGGTATTCGTTCCGTTCTTGGTCAAAAAGTTGAGGATAATGATGGCATTGTTCGACAGGGTGTTACGTGATTCCCACAAATCCGGTCTTTTTTGGCGAATTGCTTCACGCAAACGTCTCAAAATGTCTTGAACGGATTCATGAGCGATGTTCAAGTTCGCTAGAATGGTCAATTTACGATTTTCGACATCATTACCTTGATTTTATCGACGTTTTCGTCGGTTTTCGATGTCGATGGCCTGCCATTGCGTTCGTTATCCTCGACAGACTCACGAAAACTTGGTCCACACATAAAGGCTTGTTTTCGTTAGAGCAATACTTCTTCAACATTTTCACAGCGTTGAATCCATTTTTAACGCAAAATTGAATACAAACTCGTTGATGCAAAGACGATATCTTTTTTAAAATCGTAAAAAATCGAAAACGGCTCTGATATGATAGTCATACCGAAAAACCGAGTATAAAAATGTTTCGAGGTTTGGATCAAGCGCCGGCACATGCGCGGATCCAGGGGGCGATGGGGGCATTTGGCCTCCTGAGCCTCTGCAGTTGCTGAAGCTTCCTCAAACCGCTCTATTCAGTCGAGGTTGACGAATATCATCCTCGTCCTTGTCATTAATGCTGGAGTTCCTCAGAACGCTCAGTCTTTCTCCGACACTCTTTATTATCTATATTAATGACCTATTAAATCTGCCCTCCAATCCAATACATTGTTTACGCTGACGATAGCACCCTCCACAACGCTCAATCCTTACTAGACAATCGCGCAAACATAGCCTCCTCTATAAATTCAGATTTAAGCATGCTAAAAAATGGAATCTGCAATTTGGCAAACTTTAATGCTGGCAAAACACAGTGCTGCCTAATTTCTAGGCGCGCAGATAGGAACCTTCCGGACATTTCCTTTGATTCGAGCTCATTGGAATTCCGTAATAAAATATCAATGTTAGGTGTCACCTTAGGTTCTGACCTCTTTGGAATGACCATATTATCTCAGTAGCAAAAGCTGCAGCATGTAAGCTTGGCTTTCTTTTCCGAACCAAACGATTTTTCACCCCCACTCAACTCCTTATATTATACAAGGCTCAAATTCGCCCCTGTCTTGAATATTGCTCGCATTTGTGGAGAGGAGCCTCCAAGTATTCTCTTAATACCTTAGATGCAATTCAGAGGCGAGCTATCAGACTGATAGGCGATCCTACATTAACTGACACTCTCGACTCCTAGCCCATCGTAGATCTGTCTCCGCCCTATCCCTTTTTTATAGATATTACCATGGCTTTTGTTCTGACGAAATAAAATCGATAATCCCACCAAAGGCCTCATTTGCCCGAAATACACGATTTTCTAAAATTCAACACCCCTACGCGCTTAAACTAGATACTAATCGAACAAACGCATTCGCCAATTCATTTATCCCTATGACATCTAGAGACTGGAATTCTCTTCCCCCGACCGTCTTTCCAGCTACTTATAACCTTCAAACTTTCAAGACCAGCATCCACAGATACCTTCGACCTCTACCCAATCCCTAAATCTCCCCTTATCTTCACGTTACAAGGGTCCACCACGGACTTCAGAGGTTGTACCTTCTTGGTGCAACTTCTTCTTGTATCAATATCATTATAAAAAAAAAAAAATGGGTGCGTTGCAGTCGACGAGGAGTAACTTTGAACGGGACAATATCGATTTTGATGAATAAATTTGTATTTTTGATTTTCTGAATAAATTCCTGCAACTTTTTGATCAAGGTAGTATTTCCTGCCATGTTTGTAATTTTTTCCTAAAGGCTTCAATTTTGATATTCTTAACAAATATATTACTTTGCCCTCATTGCATTCAATTCATTAAGAACAGAAAATATGTCCCTGAGGTAGATATGTAAGTTTTGTCACCCAATTTGGACCGTCAAAATATGTACGTAAACTTGACTTTTTTTCTATTAAAAACTGTTGTACTTCTGATTTCGTATTAATGAGCCGTGTCAGAACATTTCCCCGGGATAACCAACGTATGTCAGTATGCAGAAGAAGCCAAGTTTGCTAAGAACCCATTTCTTCACTCAAAACTGTGAAAAGACGAGAATTTACTCCACTATATTTCAATGTTGTATTATTATTTTATAAAACCACCAGATGTCTCACTATTAACTAAAAATGCGAATAGTAATTTTTTAAATATTCTCACAAACTACATAATTTATATTTGTTTATTTTGTGAGTTTTTTAAAATTAATGGTAACAGATATTTAGTAAGGTAGATACTTGTGGAGCCCCGGTTGAGAATCACTGCTCTACATAATGTAAATAAATATATACCTGTGTTGGCATGACTGCTTAATTATTTAAGAATTTTAATTATTTTGTTTTATATGTATTGTTGAAAGAATTTGAACTATTTATTATTTATGTATTGTTGATAATTAGATTATTATATTGTATTGATTGAAATAAAATAAAAGACTTATTCATGAAATCGTTTATCTAATTAATTTAAAATAGTGCAAGACATGGTATCAGGTGTATAATAATCTATAATAAGACGAGTAATATAGCAATTGTCAAGAAATTGGGAAGAAAGAAGCAAAATATTAACGAAAAAAATGTTATATTCTACTACAAAAGCATCTTCACATCTTAAGCCCCCAGAATCGTTCAACTTTCAGAAGCCAGAACAATGGATTTCTGTGGCTCAAGAGATTTGAATGGTAATTATTATTACAAGGTCTTTGATTATTTAAGAATTTTAATTATTTTATTTATATGTATTGTTGAAAGAATTTGAACTATTTATGTATATTGTTGATAATTGGATTATTAATTGAATTGTTTGAAATAAAAGACTTATTCATGAAATCGTTTATCCAATTAATTTAATATGCAAAATATGGTGACAGGTATAGTAATAATAATACGAGTAATATAATAATTGTCAAGAAATTGGGATTTTAAAGAAAAAAAAGAAGAAAAATATTAAGGTCAAAAATGTTATCCTCTACTAAAGAGTGGGCCATCTGTTGAGGAGTTTTTCAAATATCAATTAATTATCCATAGGCACTGCACACACGGGGATACTCAAATCTCGGATACTCGGCGATTGTGCTACGGAGACTTGGAGACTTGAGACTGTAGTTGCCGCTACTAAATTTGCGAATTTTATATTATATTAAATCCTTGTTCACTTATCGTTCTTTATTGAAGGAATCCAAGCAACTGAGTGACTCGATATGCTAGTCGCCGAGTATCCACCGCTTGATTACACATGGAGAGTCTCTTAGTCGCCCAGTATCTCAATTGCTCCGAGGTTGGAATATCCCCGTGTGCCTTAATGAACGTTTTCTTTTGTTTTGTTTTTTAACAACTTAACCACGCATTTTGGTTATCCAAACTTATTAAGAAAATGGTCGTTCTATAAAAAATACATTTCGTAACACTTTACCGCACAAATGGTTCAAAATTTAAATCTTTCATGAATTTTGGGACACCCTTTAGATGAATTATAAAATTCAATTAACGCAAGAACTAACTGAAACCATGGATTATGGACAGGTGGCAGCATTATTGGGCCGTGTTTCTTTGGAAATGATCGTTACAGTGAATTCTGAACAATATTGTGGCATGTTAACTGAATTTTGTGGCCGAAATTGAATGAATTGAATGTGATCGAGCTCTGGTTTCAGTAAGAAAGCGAAATATCACAAACAAGCTGTAAAACAATCGCATTAATCGCAATGAAATTCGGTGATCGAATAATTTCAAGAAACTCTGAAGTGAATTTGCCTCCAAGATCGTGTGATTTGAAGCCGTACTTGGAAGGTAAAGTGTATTAAATGATCCACAAACAATTCAAGACCTTAAACGTAACATTCAAGCTAAAATTGAAGCCATAGACCAGAAAGTCTTTGAAAATTTTGATGTTCGAATGATGGCCTGTAAAAGAAAAAAGGTTTCCGTGGTGGGGATTGGAAAAAATATTGTTTTCATACATAAATGGCATAAATCCACCATTCATTTTCAACAAAAAATTTTGATTTCCATTCATAAAATATGTGTTTTATTTTAAATACAAAAACTCCTCAACAGATGGCCCACCCTATATTTTAATATAATATAAAGAATTAAAAATAAATAAATAAAAATGGTTATATAATAATAATACCGGACGGGAAACTGATGTTATATCCTGGTTCTTTTTTGAGTCCTTTAATTCGTGATCGTTTAAATTTTCCTTTTCGTTTATTGGGTGTCGGCGTGGCACTTTGTTGGATTATCATAATATGAAGTTCTCTTTCAAGTAATTCAAATTCACGAGCACGAAGCTCTTGTTCTCGCTGCCGTAGATTTTCTTCAAGTTCTTTTTGTTGCATTTGAGCTTTTGTTAATTCTTCTTCTCGACTTCGTAATTCCTGTGAAAATTTGTTTTAAAAAAATCATTAATTTAACATTTTTATTTTTTATTTTTTTATAAAATAAATTAAAAAATAAATAAATATTTCCTGTACATAGCCCTAATTATGTATTAAGAAGTATAAAATGGCATTTTACCCAGAGATGCCTACTGGTCGACATCCTGAAAGAAATCCTGTCTTTAGACTCTGTCATTGTTACAATGAGTTAGCACAAAAATTGGTTAATCCTCAGGGAATTTCTTTGGAAATTAATAAGGTAGCTGCTATATTCAAGAAGCTTACAATTATTTAATAATAATTAATGTAATGCTGATGTATAATTATGTAATATACGAGCCCCGTCCCATCTCAATTTGCCCACCAATATTTTATCTTTTTAAATAAAATTATGCTAATTCACGGTAAATTTAATTTAAATATTTATTTTTATTATCATTTGGAACAACATTTTAAAACATTTTATTGTAACATTTAACTTAAAATTATTTTTTAATTGTTAAAAACATATTTTTATATAAGTAAAATATATATATAAATATATATATATATATATATATATTTAAGAATCTTTGAATATGTGAAATAATCAAGTAGGCTTTGCCTTTTTCCAACAAAAGAAAGTTTGTTTTGTTTATTTTTAGTAAAAATGACTCGTGGAAAGGTTGTTGATGAAAAAATTCGCTCAATTATTATCAATTTATTTAAAAAGGGAAAAATCAAACGCGGAAATTGGCGATCTAGTTAATTTATCAAAGTTTACTCTCAGAAATATTATTCGAGTTTATAAAACAACGGGTACAATAGCTACAAAACCTCGGTATGCGTCGAAATCCAAAATATCAGATGCTGATAGACGGGCATTGAAGAAGATTATTAGAAAAAAACAGGCGTTCGAAATATGGTGAATTATCTGTTCTTTGGAGCGATGCTGTGGGGCGAAGTGTTTCAAGATCCACGTGCCATAGAGAAGCCCTTAAGTTAGGTTTTAAAACTTACAAGGTAATTTTATTGCAACTTATTCCAAATTTTATTTTGTAATTTTACTAATTTTTTTTGGGCGAAAGAAAAGTACTCTTGACATTAAAACAAAAGAAAAACCGGCTTAAATGGGCCAAAAGTCACATTAATTGGACGAGTGATGAATGGAATAGTGTCCATTGGAGTGATGAGTGTCGTTTTGAAGTTTGTGTTGGGGACAATCGAAGAAGAGTTATTCGTCAGAAAAATGAAGCTTTCAATTCAGATTGTTTAAAAAAGAAAGTAAAATTTCCTGCTTCTGTTATGGAATAGGGTTCAATGTCTGCTAGGGGTGTTGGAAAACTTCACTTCATTGATGGAATTGTAAACACCAATAAATATTTAGAGATTTTAAAAAAATCGCAACAATGGCAGATGCATTGCAAAAAAATAATAATTTTGTGTTCCAACAAGACGGGGAGGCCTGCCATACATCAAGAAAATCTTTAAAATGGCTTTCTGATCATAATGTTCTACTTTTGGAGTGGGTGGCAACCAGTCCCGACTTGTCACCAATAGAAACTCTTTGGCACACAATGAAAAAGCTATTACGAATACAACCAGCTAGAAACGTAGTCAAATTAAAACACAAACTTCAAAATATTTGTGATAACTTAATAAGTACGTTGCCCAAAAGAATTCAAGCCGTAATTAAAAATAAAGGCGACGTCACACAGTGATAAAGGTTTATTTTGTATGTTTTCCTTGTTTTTAACAATTAAAAAATAATTTTAAGTTAAATATTACAATAAAATGTTTTAAATTGTTTAAAATGTTGTTCCAAATGATAATAAAAATAAATATTTAAATTAAATCTACCGTGAATTAGCATAATTTTATTTAAAAAGAAAAAAATATTGGTGGGCCAATTGAGATGGGACGGGGCTCGTATAGGGTGGGCCATCTACTATACATGTGACATTTGTTTCTGCAATAAAAAAATTTTTAATAAAAACGAATCGATTTTTTCTTTGCATTAGTCATTTATTTTGGACATGTCAGCTACTTTTCGTATATGATTTGGTTCAGGTGATCGCCCTTTGCTTTGACGACATAATGGTCTCTTTTTTTGGTATTTTCAATCACCTTCTCGAGTGTTGACAAGAACCAGTCTCCGGCGCATAATCCATGACGATTTGAATTTATTCCAGTATAAAATACAAATGACAACAAGCAAGAGTCAAAGGATAAATCACGTCCAGTTGAATACGGCAAATTTTGTTTCGAAAAAAGGTGATTATGAGTGGCTACCGCGTTCGTCTGATTTAACGCCGTTAGACTTTTATTTATGGGGATATTTGAAATCAAAAGTGTACATCGACAATCCACGGACTCTGGCTCAACTTTAGACCAACATCGAACTTGAAATAGCGTCTATAGGGTCTCCGAGCCCATTATGTCGTCAGAGCAAAATGCAATCACCTGAACCAAATCATATTCGAAAAGTAGCTGACATGTATTTATTTGGACCACCTAATGCAAAGAAAAAATCGATTCGTTTTTCTAAAAATTTTTATTTAAAAAACAAATGGATCACATGTAGATGGCCCACCCTGTATATATATAATATATTGATCATTTCTTTTGATTAATCCAAAGGTTCCCAAACGGGGAGCCGCGGCCTCTTTACAGGTGCGCCGCGAAGCTTCATAATTAATTGAAGCAAGACATTTGGCCTATCTAGACAAAAAACAAAGTGAGAAGCTAAAAATGTATTTATTATTCATTTTTTCCCTTACTTACTTACTATTAAACACACATAAACCGAAAAAATGACACCCTCGAAAAAATCTGAAATTAATCCAAAGGATCCCCCTTGTGGTCTCAATCTTTGATTTTGATAGAAAAATAAAATATTAATTCCAAATTAAAACAGGAATAGCAGGGAATTGGACAATTAATAAAAAAAACTTGAGTTTTTATTAAATGAGCCAGACGTTTCGTCGATTTATTTCGACTTCCTCAGTGGCCCATTCTATCACTCTTTGTCAAAAGATATTCCACTATGCGACGAAACATCTTTCATCTTTTTTTATTATAACTACAATACATTATTGGCCTCAAAGATTCAACAATCTTGAACCTTTTTTCTCCTTTCAACAAATAAAAATACAAATTCTCATAAAAATCCTTTATGTTGTTTTTTACTTTTAAACACACAAAGCACTTGCAATTGAAACTATGTAGATATCCATATCAGTGGAATTCTCTTTTGACAAAGAGTGATAGAATGGGCCACTGAGGAAGTCGAAATAAATCGCCGAAACGTCTGGCCCATTTAATAAAAACTTAGTTTTTTATTTATTGTCAAATTCCCTGCTATTCCTGTTTTAATTAATACTTATTATGGATGTGAGTGATATCCCATTAATTCCCAAGATATTTTTATCGATTCTAATACAAGAGTATTTAAAGAGAAGAAATACGGTTTAGTTTTGATATATGTACTCTTATTAAACGAGCAAAAATTGTATATTTATTTATATATATATATTTGTATCTTGGTTCTATTTTGAAAACGGCCCTACCGATTTTGATGAAACAAAATCTATTCACAAGTTTTGAGGATGAGAAAACGATCTGGCTAGGTCTGGACCTCATCAAAATTCATCTTAATTGATTTTTCTTAATTAAAGTAATTATTGATAGATGAAAATCTCAATTAAAAAAAAATGATTTGCCGCATGTCAGATTAGAACCTGAGACCTCTTGCATCAGAGGCATAGACTTTACCAGTAGACCATAGAACTATTTTAAAAATCTTTGCTTTTTACTTTTACTAAAATGAATATTTTTGAATTAGACTTTATTATAAGTGTGGAAATAATTGAATATATTATATATAGCTATGTATTTTATAAATAGAATTTATTGAATAAATTGCGGCGCGGCAAATTTGAAATAAGATCTACTTTTGATCTCGGAAGTGTGCCACGATCGAATTGTCCAAGCGGGGGGGGGGGGGGGGGGGTCAGAGACCACCTATAACTTTATTTTCTTCAATTTTAAAAGTTTAAAATTTAATGTTATTAACAGAAATTAAATTAAATAAACATATTAAAAATGTTGATCTCCAATGCTTTTGGCGGGGGGTCGCCACCATCGCCCCCTGATCATCGCATGGCATCGCTCGGTGCCTTCAGGTACTGTACTTTTAATTAGGGTAGGCCACCATGGAAACATTTTAATTGAAAAAAGGCGCAGCGACTCGGAAAGTTTGGGAACCCCTAGATTAATCTATATAAAAATGAGCCCAAATATTGATTGGAATAATCAAGAAAAGTTTATTAAAATTCCAGAGGTTTTAGTAAGAATTATCGTTTTAACAATTGAAAAATTGCAATTCTTAAAGCTGTTTATTTAAATTTTAGAATTTAAATAAAGGGATCCCCCCCTCATAATTTTTATATATAATATATTATAGAAAAATCAATTGAAAATACTTTTTCTTTCATCCTCAATCCATGAAGAACTTGTTCGATTTCGAGTTTCCAATCCTCTTGCATTGTATGGAATGATTCATGAGGTGTTTGAGTAAATGCAGAATGAGCTATATCGTCCAGTGCATCTAGAATGTCTAAGAAAATTGGTCTGTGGTGTGGATCTGGCTTCCAGCAGGCTAAAATCAAACACAAATTAAAAATTAGAAAAACAAAAAAATTGTTTTAAATTTTTGTTGCATATCGTCGGCTTAAAGTGTAAACCTGCTAACTCCATTTTTTATCATATATGACATATTAATACCGTTCGAAAGAAAAATGCAGCATCATCCAAGTAAAACTGTTACTTAAAATTACGATCGTAAGTTGTAGAAAAATAGTTTATTTCCATAACAACAATATTAAATTTTGTTTGTTTTTCTCTACCCTGTAAAATTTCCTTGTTATGAGTTAGCCGGTTTACACTCTAAGGGCCAGTTTCATAATAAAAATAATTTTTAAGAAAAAATAAAAATCGACTCAAAAATTAAATGCAACAAATAAAATACACTAAAAGGTATAAAATAATTATTATCTTATTTAGTTACAACTAAACGACGAAATATTAACATGAAATTACTTTTTGAAGTCGGTGCCAAACAAACTATACCTATAAGCGAGCGTACCCGCCAAACGTACTAAGTAAGATCCGTCGAGTGCGATTCATAAAAGGTATATATTTGGCACCAACTTCAAAAAGTAATTTCATGTTAATATTTCATCGTTTAGTTGTAACTAAATAAGATAATAATTATTTTATACCTTTTAGTGTATTTTATTTGTTGCATTTAATTTTTTGAAGTCGGTTTTTATTTTTTCTTAAAAATTATTTTTATTTTTCTCTTTTTAGTGATGTTATTAATAGTGATTATATCATCAGAACTTGACCAAATTAATATGACACCATCCCTAAGACACCCCTTTCGGATAAAAAAAGAACCATCTAAATCGGTTCATAAACAAAGAGGTTAGGTCTAAACAAATCTAATAAAAATGGTCTAATACCTATGGAAAAAAATCGAAAAAAAAATGGGACCAATCGGAAGCTAGATCTGGACCCAATGCAAAAAAAATTTTCAAAATCGGTTGACAATTGGCGGAGATATGAGGCAACATAGGCACAAAAAAAAAAAATCAATTGAATAGAGAACCTCCTCCTTTTTTGAAGTCGGTTAAAAATAGGATGACCCTATGATAGGGAACATCCTGGGGTTACCTCTCGAAATGTGTTTCATAAAAAAAACATAGGGTGATCTCAAACTTAACCTATTTATCCTGGGGATAACCCTGTGTTTATTTACATTAGAAAAACATTTTATAGGTTAGGAGTTTCAAATCAAAAGAATTCAAAACAAATCGTTATTTTTAACCGACTTCAAAAAAGGAGGAGGTTCTCTATTCGATTGAATTTTTTTTTTTTTTTTTTTTTTTGTGCCTATGTTACCTCATATCTCCGCCAATTGTCAACCGATTTTGAAAATTTTTTTTGCATTGGGTCCAGTCTAGCTTCCGATTGGTCCCATTTTTTTTCGATTTTTTTTCATAGGTATTAGACCTTTTTTATTAGGTTTGTTTAGGCTTGTTTAGACCTAACCTCTTTGTTTATGAACCGATTTCGATGGTTCTTTTTTTATCCGAAAGGGGGTGTCTTAGGGATGGTGTCATATTAATTTGGTCAAGTTCTGATGATATAATCACTATTAATAACATCACTAAAAAGAGAAAAATAAAAATTTTTAAGAAAAAATAAAAACCGACTTCAAAAAATTAAGTGCAACAAATATAAAAATACACTAAAAGGTATAAAATAATTATTATCTTATTTAGTTACAACTAAACGACGAAAATATTAACACGAAATTACTTTTTGAAGTTGGTGCCAAACATATACCTTTTATGAATCGCACTCGGCGGATCTTACTTAGTACGTTTGGCGGGTACGCTCGCTTATAGGTATAGTTTGTTTGGCACCGACTTTGAAAAGTGATTTCGTGTTGATGTTTCGTCGTTTAGTTGTAGCTAAATAAGATAATAATTGTTTTATACCTTTTAGTGTATTTTTATATTTGTTGCACTTAATTTTTTGAAGTCGGTTTTATTTTTTCTTAAAAATTTTTATATTTATTTTTATAATATTATTATTTTTATATAATATTAAATATAGTCAAATATACCTATATACATGTATATAGAATTTTAATTTATGTTAACACGGAATTAGAATAAAACAAAAGAATTCATTATATATAGGTATATTTTTTAAAAGTAAATATCTAATAAATTAAATTAAAAAAATTTCAAACTAAAATCGAAGAAAGCAGATATTTCTAATAAAATAGTTAAATTTTTATATTTATTTCGTAGAATAAAATTAGATCGGAAACGATTGGAGTCAGCATTAAATTCTGATGCCAAATCATCCCATATTTTTACTTTATTTTTTCTTTAAATTAGCATCAGAATCGGAACGCTAAGATTCCAACACATCTTTATATTTATTAACGAGAAAACAAGATGTTTCTCCTCTTCTTTTGTGAAATTGGGAGTTTTTTTAAGTTTAATTGAAGATTGGTCCTAAAATTTAATATTCATTTATTCAATACATTTCAAATTTTTAAAATTACATGATTTGTCTGTTTTGTTGTATCTATATATTTACTTTTTTACCACTTTATTTTTATATGATTAAATAGAAATAAATTTTGATTGTTTTTAAATAATAAAAGAATACAAGACATGCATTCATTTGAATGAAATGAATACAAAACAAATAAAAATTTAAACTTAATTTTTTTTTTTTAAATAACTAAAATCTAAATTAATTTAGAATTCCGCGGAGTAAACTCGCGAGCAAATCCACTCAACGGAATTTTTAACAAATTATAAGTAAATTTGTTTTTCTAGTATATTTATACAAATATAGAAAATTATCAAATTAATTAAATTAATCTTAAGAAATTCAAAGAGAAATTCAAAGATGTTTTTATAAAGCGAAATTTAGAGAATACTTAGCGAGACTACCGTTTTATAAGAACCATTGAGGTCCAGCTGATTCTCCACCCTGAACCAAGAGAGCGAAAAAAGATATGGTCCATCTTAGTATTCTCTAAATTTCGCTTTATAAAAACATCTTTGAATTTCTTAAGATTAATTTAATTTGATAATTTTCTATATTTGTATAAATATACTAGAAAAACAAATTTACTTATAATTTGTTAAAAATTCCGTTGAGTGGATTTGCTCGCGAGTTTACTCCGCGGAATTCTAAATTAATTTGTATCATCTCTCTATGTAAGAATAGACTTGTAAAAGGCGTCTGAATCGAGAGAGTAATATATAAGAACTTGAGATGCCATGTCCCTCTGGGTGGTCCGGGGTGGGGTATCATGCGGGCTATACGCGGATTGATACCGGGTAACATCTAGATGGACCATATCTTTTTTCGCTCTCTTGGTTCAGGATGGAGAATCAGCTGGACCTCAATGGTTCTTATAAAACGGTAGTCTCGCTAAGTATTCTCTAAATTTCGCTTTATAAAAAACATCTTTGAATTTCTCTTTGAATTTCTTAAGATTAATTTAATTTAACTAAAATCTAGGGAATTTGGCCGTTGCCAACCTATTTTCCTACCCTTGACTCAGGGTGAGTTAACTCGACACTATTTTCTTTTATGAAATTCATATTGTTTGGAACTCCAGGGTAACTCTCAACCTGGAGTTGAGTAAGCCGAGGATTTTTTTTTATGAAACTGGCCCTAAGTCGACGATATGTTTCCAATTAAACCAAAATCTAATCGATTTGAAATTCTGATTGGTTTTGGGTTATTCCATGTCAGTTCACCCTGAGGGGTGAACCGCGACCTAATATAGTGTACACCCACTTCCACTTCCACTTTTATTTCTAAGTATAAGACAATAGATGAAGACGCATTATCTAATGAATTCCAAAATAATTACTTACACATAATTCCAAAGACGGTGTACACCTAATTCAAATCGCGAGTCACCTGGTCATGACACCCACCTCCTCAGATTTTTATGAAACTTGGCACAAACTATAATAAAAAAAAAATTTTGCTCTATCATTAATATTTTTTTTTATTATTAATTTTTTTAGTTTCTTTAATTTGGTAATAAAAATTGCGTAAAATTGCAAGGTAGGTATTTTTATTATTATATTAAAATGTTTCATCTAGAACCAACACCTATCAACTATAACACCTATATTGATCATTTTTATCTGCTTTTAGCTATAACACACAAAATTTCTGCAAAATGATATCTTTTTTTTGGAAAATTAATATTTTACTTAGAGAAAGTGGTGTAGGTTTTAGGTGAAACATGATATTAATTAATAAAGTAAAGGGTGTGTAGTTTCACAGTGAATGAAAGTTTTAACCTGTAAACTCCTGATGATGGACTAATAATCCGAAATATATTGAGTTTGTATAAACCTCTTTGAGTTTTATTTCATTCACTGTGAAACTACACACCCTTTACTTTATTAATTAAAATTAATATTTTTTTTTCCCTAGAAATTTTCAAGAAAGTTGATAAGGGTCCCCCATTATCATCAACTACCCATTTTAGAGAGGGTTAAAAAAGTAATTATTTTCTTGATATTCAAACGAAAATATACTCCTTTAACGCTTTATAAATATTATAATCTTGAATAGCTTACAAGGAAAATATTTTTAAAGTTTTGAGTGCTCAGCTAAAAAGGCGCGATTTCCGAGACATCAATAGCGCCAAATTAAAGAAACTAAAAAATTAATAATAATAATAATAAACTATAAATGATAGAGAAAAAAATGTGCAGGTGTTATCAGGATAGAAATAGAATCATTTGTGCCAAGTTTCATCAAAATCTGAGGGGGTGGGTGTCATGACCGGGTGAACCGACATGGTACCCTATAATAGTCCAGTCAAATTGTGTTTTTATCAAGAAAGTTTTGAGGTAGTTCTGATTTTTCGAATATATATGTTTTTTGGGGCGCTGACGCTTCGACCTCGACAGCCCCCCCCCCCCGGATCACACAAAAATTCGTACTTTTTTCTATATTTATTTTCCCAATTCGACCATGAAGAAGCACGATATTCGACAAAGTTCACTCTATGCATTTTTAAACTAGATTAAATTTGCTACAATTCAAAGAAAGTTTCATTCATAAAATGAAAAACTTGATTCCTGTCTCATTCTCTAGAAAATTTTATTGACTTGAACGTTTACTTGTACTACTTTTTTGATAAAACTCATAGATTTATAGATATCCAGCATTTTCCATGATACTTCTGAGGATTCGGATCATATCCTATCATGGAAAATGCTGGATATCTATAAATCTAAGACTTTTATCAAAAAAGTAGTACAAGTAAACGTTCAAGTCAATAAAATTTTCTAGACAATGAGATAGGAATCAAGTTTCTAGGATGAGTGGTTTTCATTTTATAAAGGAAAAACTTCAAACTTCAACCTCATTTCGGAATGGGTTACCATTATTCAATTAAGATGAAACTTTGATCGAATTGTAGCAAATTTAATCTAGTTTCAAAATGTATAGAGTGATCTTTGTCGAAAACGTACTCTTTCATGGTCAAAGTGCGAATTTTTGGGTGATCTGGTGGAGGGGCTCCCGAGAGTCGAAAACTTGGATTTTGTGCTTGAGCCCGAACGGTTGGTCGGAGAAAAATTCTAAATAATGAAATTTGTAGGAAATTTTATGAACTTTAATTTTGAATAGGAAGGGTATTTACGAAAAGTTGATAGTTTTCGAGTTATAAGCAAAAAACACCCCAATTTTTGCATTTTCTACAATGTTGCGCCACGGAATTTTGGTGGGAGACCTCAGGTTTGGATTCAGCGCCCCAAAAAACATATATATGCAAAAAATCAGAACTACCCCAAAACTTTCCCTATAGGAGCCCATTTGAGCCCAATTTGACTGGACTATAACAATTCTTTCATAGATCATTTTAATAGTTGGGGTAGTGTTAGCAATAAAATAATAAATTTTGAAAAATAATAGATTTTAAAAACTACCTTCTCTTATTTTGAATAAGGGGTGGATAAAGAATAAAAAATCCTTAATAATATTTTGTTTCATTAAAATAAATTGAATATTTCACCTTCCATAAGGACTTTCCATGGCAATGGGCATGTTGAAGGTATTGGCAAAGTCAATTTGTTAACAGCAACTCCATAGGCAACAGCTAAGGCATCAATTCCTTTATAGGGAGTTTCTCCAGTCAGTAATTCCCATAGAACCACGCCATAACTGAAAATTGTAAAGAAAAGAGAGAGAGAATTAGTAATAAAATAAAATATATTGAATATAAAATAGAAGCAATCAGAGTATTTTCTTGAAATTCATTGAATTTAGAAGAAAAGTACTTAAGAATAACAATAAACGAACATTCAAAGATAATTATTAGAGATTGTGGTGTTGGTGCAAGGTGAAACATCTTTAAAAAAGATGAAAGTAAATAAATATTTTATGAGATATTAATTTACTATGAGTTAGGTTTTCTAGGTCACTTGATTCATGTTAAAAATTAAAATAAGCTGACGTGTTCTGATGTGGCCATCCACTTGACTTTACCATACAACCTGGCCTCTCACTTATATTTAATATTTAATAAAATTATTTATAATCATGTAGTGGAAGGGGGTTAGTTTTTGCATTTTTAGATTACTCTGGGACCACTGATTATGTATACAAAATTTGGTTGAGTTTGCTCAAATGGCCTAGATTTTTAATTTTTAACCCCCCTTCCACCTCCCTTAATTTTGGGTCGATTTCAACCAAAATCTAATCAGCTCTTAATCTCAATAGACCAAAACTACCTGTGAAATTTGGTTTCGATATTCATACTAGTTTTTTAGCCAGCTCGTCCACAAAAATTTGGTAACGCACAGACTAATAGACATTTTGACAAAACAATTATTATCTCGAAAAATATAATTTTTTCGATGTTCACTTATTAGGGCTTTTTTGTAGAGCGAAATGCCATGGTTTCGCCCAATTTTTTTAATCAAAATAGTTTCAGCCGTTTTAGAGATATGTCGAAAAAAAGAAGGAAAAAACCGCTTTTTTCATGCACGATTACAATACTTGACCATACCCTGTATGGTAAAATAAAAATAAAAGAGGTAAATTTTTATATATATTGAAAAAATATACCTCTTTTATTTTTTTAATTATTAACGTGAAACAAGTGACCTAGAAAACCTAACTCATAGTAAATTAATATATAATAAAAATTTTATTTACATTTATCTTTATTCAAAGATAAGTATGAATGAAATTCGACCAGGCTGGTGTTTGAATTTCTCAAGTTTCGTATTGTATGGCAAGTTTGGAGCAAAAATACTTTTTGAACAGTCGTAAAGATATTAATTATTTAAATATCTAAATTATTATTTTTACTATTTGAATCGACCGGACTATTGGATTCACTCAAATTTTTTATTATATTATCTTGAGACAGTCTTATAACTCAGAAACACTACATTATATGAAAAAAGTTCCAAATAAAAGTTGTTTCATATCAAAGGGCAAACAAAACTAAGCTATTATTGTCGACCTAGAATAAGCCTTCGAGTGTATTTCAAGGTCAAGTTCTGTTTTTTAAATAAATATATCTACATACTATCTATATATATACAATTAAGGTTTTGTCTGTACATTGGTCCAAATCACGCTAAATTTTGGTTTCACACGTTTCAACCAAAGTTATGAACGAAAACACCCTCAACAAAATTCCTGTCTGTCTGTATGTCTGTATGTCTGTCTGTTTCCAGTGGTTTGGGCGAAAAGTTGCCTCACGATTCACGTCAAAACAGCTGAAGGGATTATTATGAAATTTCATATTTAGTATCAGATGTCTTCTAACTTACGTTTTTAGCTACATAACGTTTTGATATTTTAACCCCAAAAGGGGGTTTGGGGGGCGCACGAATGAAAATTATCAAATAACTCCTAAACTATTAACTCTACGGCAAATTTTATAATGAGCAAAGTTGTAGTAGATGTGATTTCTGACAACTTTTGTTTAAAAAATTCCCCCAAAAAATACCTTTAAAAAAAAGGGGGGGGGGGGTTAAAATATGAAAATTCTTGCTCTTGGACCAAACTCAACCAAATTTTGTATACATAATCTGTGGGCCTCTAGAGAGCTAGAAATTCAAAAACTAACCACCCGAAATGGGGGGGGGGTCAAAAAATGAAAATTCTTTCTCTTGGACCAAACTCAACCAAATTTTGTATACATAATCTGTGGGTTACTAGAAGGCTAGAAATGCAAAAACTGTGTGCGGAGGGTGAATGCGGGGGTGAAATGGAGTGGGGATGGGTTAGGGTATGGGGTGCGCGGGGTGGAATGGGGGTGGGGCGAGGGAGTGAGGCGGAGTAGGGTGGGGTTGCAGGAGGTGGTGCGGGGTGGATGGGGCACGTGGTTCGAGGTGAGTGGTGTGGGGGCGGGGGTTGGGCATGATACGGGGGTGGGGTTCGGGGCTTAGGGTGCGGATGGAGTGTTGGGGTGGTGGTGCGGGGGGGGGGGGGGCGGGGGGGTGCCTTGCAGCTCGTTATATATATTTTCCTACGTTTATTTATAACGTTTAAGGAAATCGGTGTTGGTTTATAGTGAAACATATTAAACACAGGAATTATTTGATGTCGTATAAAAGATTATATACGACATCAAATAAACAAAATATTAAATCAATTAATTAGATCTCAAAAAAATCCTAATACTTATTTTTAACAATTATTCAACTTAATTGTCAAATAATAATGGTTAAATAAATAATGATTATTAAATAGAAAAGGCACAATAACGAAAATGGATGTTTATAATTATCTTAAAACTTCATTATACACAGATTTATGAGCTTTATTTTCTACTTAATTGTGATAAAATTCTTGAGTTTAAAAAAGTTTATTTCTCGTGTCAATCCAGTAGATAGATATATGTACTAATAGTTCGTGACAAATATAATTTATTAAAATTAGGAAATTTAAATTATTATTTTAAAACCCAGGGGAGGTAGCCACTTGGCAACTAAGGTGCCCGCCGAAGGCAGGCTTCGCAGCTCTGGTTAATATAATTCCTTTTTACATAAAATTAACAAATTCAAAAATAGCCAGACTGGGGAAAGAATTTAATTCATGTCCAATTTATCGATAAAACATATTAAATTCGATTTAATTTAGATATACCAGCGTCCTATTTTAGAAATGGACTTTAGAAAATTTTGCCTGAATGGCCAAAGGTAATATAATAAGCCCTGAGTTTGAAATTGAAGAATTTTTGATTGTTTTACGCTCTCTTATTGCAAGTTGGCTGAGTCCTGGATATGTGTATGGTCAGTTGACTACCTTTAAGCCGTTTAAGTGTTCGTTTATTTTTGTAAAAGATACTATGTATGTATTAATTTAAAATTGAAGTGTTATAATTGTTGATATATAACAGGGGTGGCCACTAACCTTAACTTTGGGAGCCGCAAATTTATAAAACTGTTTCAAAGCGAGCCACATTGTTTGGAGATTAATTAATGGTTTAGTTAAAAAGTAATTTTTTATTTTAACATATAAAATATAAATGAAGTATCATTTATTTTTTGCTCTACTTACTTATAACATTACAAAAATAATTTTTGTATTATTTTTTTTTAATTTAATTATTATACAGTGTGGGGCATTAAGATCTACAAAAAAATGAAAAAATTTAACTAGAAAAAAACTAAATTTATTTTTGAAAATAAAATAAATGAAATTTTTTTTAATGTATTTTTAACATTATCAGACAAAAAAAAAGGGGTGGGGGGGGTGTCAAAGAAATTCTAGCCCTTTTGATCAAACTCAACAAAATTTTGTATACATATTCTGTGGATATCCAGAAGGCTAGAAATGCAAAAACTAACCAAATTTTGTATACATAGTTTGGTTGAAAGGGCTAGAATTTTCATTTTTGACCCTCCCCCCAATTAGAGTGGTTAGTTTTTGCATTTCTAGCCCTCTGGGTATACACAATTTTGGTTGATTTTGGTTGAAAGGGCTAGAATTTCCCATTTTGACCATCCCACCGTTTTGGGTGGTTAATTTTTAAATTTCTGGCCTTCTGGGGATCCACAGAATATCTATACAAAATTTGGTTGAGTTTGGTCGAAAGGGCTAGAATTCTCATTTTTTTACCCCCCCCTATTTCGGGAATAAGTTTTTGCATTTCTAGCCTTCTGGGGGTCCACAGAATATGTATACAAAATTTGGTTGAGTTTGGTAGGAAGGGCTAGAATTTTCATTTTTGACCCCCCCCCTATACTATGTTCTTTTCAAAAATATATTCAGTTTTTTCCTAGTTAAATTTTTTCATTTTTTTTTTTATACCGCTTCAAAATGTGGTAGATCTTTATGCCAAGCCCTGTACTTTTTAAAATCAGTATTATTCAAGAGGGTTCAAGAGCCGTACGAGATTAACTGAAGAGCCACGTTGTGGCCACCTCTGATATATATAAACTAATTAATTGATTCTAATTAGGTTGCCATGGCAACAATAATGTATTTATTATTATTGATATAGAAAATAAACAAACATGTTCTTCGTTCTAACTAATATAGGTTATGTACTTCATAATTTATTTATAATATATATTGAACTAGCTGACGACCGGGCCTTCGGCCCGGCGTCCTAGCCCCTGGCGGGGAGCGTCTCGTTCATACCAATTTAATAATTGAAATTTAAAATCTTACTGTAAGTATCGAAAGAATGTGCTGAATGAAATTGATTCAAAAATAAGGAAGAATAAGGAAAGATTTATTTAACACATTGCCTAAGCACGATCACTATCTGACCAATCAGAATCGTTCTAATAATTTAACGCTTTGGCATTGGCTATGCACTGGCCAATCAGATCGTTTCCACATACATATATATCCACATACTTTTCTATTTTATATATATAGATATAGGGTGTTTTTTAGAGGTATAGAACTTCGAATTGAAATAAAACACAAGAAAATCGTTTTAATGTCCATCAATTTGGCTTTATTGGAAGGATAATTTTATGCCATTAATGTTTAAATATGATTTCGGGCATGTGGCCGCCGCGGCTGGCTCGAATAAATCCAATTCTACAGGTCCAATTTTCAACCACTTTTTCGAGCATATGGGGCCGTATGTTGGCAATAACGCCACGAATGTTGGCTTCCAAGTCCCCTAACGTTTCTGGTTTGTTGGCGTAGACGAGCGACTTCACCATATCCCCAAAGAAAATAATCCAATGGTGTCAAATCACACGATCTTGGTGGCCAATTGACAGGTCCATTCCGCGAAATTATGCGCTCATCGAATGTTTCCTTCAATAAATCGATTATGACGTGCGCTGTGTGGCATGTAGCGCCGTCTTGTTGGAACCACAACTCATCCACATTCATGCCATCCAATTCGGGAACAAAATAGTCGGTTATCATGGCTCTATACCGGTCTCCATTAACGGTAACTGACTCTCCAGCATTGTTTCGGCCCAATGACTCCACCAGCCCATAGAGCACACCAAACAGTCAGTTTTTGTGGATGTAATGGCGTCTCAAAGGGTCTCATGTGGATTCTCTTCACTCCAAATGCGGCAATTTTGCTTGCTGACGTAGCCATTCAACCAAAAATGAGCCTCATCACTGAACAAAATTTTGCGATGAAAATCAGCATCGAGATCAATCTCATTTTCGGCTCATACACCAAAATCACATGCTCGAAATCATATTTAAACATTAATGGCATAAAATTATCCTTCCAATAAAGCCAAATTGATGGACATTAAAACGATTTTCTTGTGTTTTATTTCAATTCGAAGTTCTATACCTCTAAAAAACACCCGTTAGATAGATAGATAGATAGATAGATAGATAGATATTAAAAGTTACATAAATTTTAATTTAAAAAGTTTTTTTTTCCCCCACTTTCAATTTATAAGAAATGTATCTTCTGCTTGATATAAATTAGTTACATTATTTATCAAAAGGTAAGATTCGTCTGAATCTATCCACTTTAAATATTTTTTATGAGATACTCACTAATGACTTCTAGGCACTTGAAAATGGCTCCATTATCAGATATAGAAACGTTGAGTATTCTAATGAGAATATCTAATTTATGTGGTTACATCCGAAAATCTTCTTTTGATGAGACGCAAAGCATCAAATCTACAAATCTACATTATATTTAACTTTTTTATTTTTTATTTTGATTAGTTATGTCCATCGAATAAATTATTAAAGTTGTTATCGGGAAATAAGGACGATATTTTTTATGCAGACAATTTATATTTTATTGCCAACGTTTCGTCAACTTTGTTGACTTCTTCAGGACTCAAATACCAATCTTCCGTGCATATTTGTCATTTTTATAATTATTCTTTCTTAGTAAACATAACAAGGCAAGTCATTAACATCAATCAGATCTGATGTTGACTTGCCTTGATATGTTTAGTAAGAAAGAATAAAAATATGCAGGGAAGATAACTATTTGAGCTCCTGAAGAAGTCAACAAAGTTGAAGAAACGTTGGCAATAAAATATAAATTATCTGCATTAAAAATATAGTCCTTATTTCCTCGACTTTAATAATTATTAGATGTGACAAATCAGAGGAAAATAGGAACAATTAAAAACAGTGTTAAAACATGAGATCAATTGCGACGTTTCGCCAATTTATTATGGCTTCATCAGACTCTTGATCAAATTTATAAAATACTTAGTCATTTATTTAGTGTTTTATATATTTGATCAAGAGCCTGATGACGCCATAATAAATTGGCGAAAAGTCGCAATTGATCGCATGTTTTAACACTGTTTAATTGTTCCTATTGTAGGATTTAATTCTTTACTCCTTGCAATGTAGAATGCTTTTCTAAAAGCTTCGTCTTGAGAAGGGCGCTTGATGTTTGCCCGTCGGGATCTTTCGATAAACTGAAAGGTGAGCAGCGAGGACACGCCTCTTTTATAATGAGAGGCAGCGCGCGAAGATTTATGCTTGCGTCACCAGCAAACCACCACCAATTAGCCAATCAGTTTAATTGCTAATTAGGGCCGCCAGGTTTATAAAGGCAGCTAGCCCCTCGACGCAAAGTCAGTTGTTGTTCAGTTGTTAAAGCTCATTGAAGGAGACAACTCTCCGAGGTGATTACCTGCGAACGATTTGCTAAAGAGACGGTTTGTGTCCAAGTAAGGAATTGTATACACGTTCTGTAATGAAAAGGCAATAAATGCGGGCTTTGTGCCAATATTTTATTTAAGCATATTTTCAACTGCACCTCTGTGCAAATTCGTATTTTAAAAAAAGCATTTTTCTGGCTTTACGCCGCCAAGAGAGATTCTAATCTCTGAAGATCATCTCCCATCCAAGCCCGGCGAATATCCTTCTAACTAACCCTTCGAGCTAAAAATAATAAAAATCATCCATCATCTTAATCATTTCCTATACTATTTTCCTCTGATTTGTCATATCTAATATCTAAATAATGAAACTGAATAACAATAATTTAATAATTATATATTACACTTCAATGATTTGCTTTTAAATTCTATGTAATAATGAAGGCAAAATCAAAAGTAGCTCGAAACTGTTCGTGTAAATAGTGTACTATATCGTGCGAGAGGCCACTGCGGCCATAGTGCATAGATTATAGGCGATATAAATTAAAATAAAGACAGATAAATAAATAAAAAAATTTGTAATGAAATATAATAATAAATATACAGTAAAGGTAATGATGGAATGTACCTCCAAACGTCGGAAGCCTTGCTGAATGTTGAAGTTTTAATGACTTCGGGCGCCATCCAGGCATAAGTGCCCGCTGCGCTCATCCGGGTCGTTTTATACACCTCACGGGCTAACCCAAAATCCGTAATCTTGAGAGTTTTGAATTGAAGATCATCTTTCTCAATAGGTTCACTCAGTAATACTGAAAAAAATCCAATAAAAAAATACATTAGTGAAAAAAAATATAAAATATAAGGAGCAAACACAATTTTTGAAAATATCTTAAATAATTACTTTCTATCCTCATTATCTATATAAATAAAATTAAGGTTTTGTCTGTATATTGGTCCAAATCACGCCAAATTTTGGTTGCACACGTTTCAAGCAATGTTATGAACAAAAACACCCTCAAGAAAATTCATGTCTGTCTGTATGTATGTCTGTTTCCGTGGTTTCCGCGAAAATTTGCTCACGATTCACGTCAAAACGGCTGAAGGGATTATTATGAAATTCCATATTTTTATCAGATGTCTTTTAACTTACGTTTATAGCTATATAACGTTTTGATATTTTGACCCCAAAAGAGGGTTTGGGGGGGGGGCGCAGGAATGAAAATTATCAAATAACTCCTAAACTATTAACTCTACGGCAAATTTTATTATAAGCAAAGTTGTAGGGGATGTGATTTCTGAAAACTTTTATTTAAAAAAATTTCCCCATAAAACCACCCAAAATGGGGGGGGGGGGTCGAAATGTGAAAATTTTTGCTCTTGGACCAAACTCAACCAAATTTTGTATACATATTCTGTGGGTCACTAGAAGGCTAGAAATGCAAAAACTAACCACCCAAAATGGGGGGGGGGTCAAAAAATGAAAATTCTTACCCTTAGAGCCAACTTGACCAAATTTTGTATACATAATGTGTGGGTCTCTAGGGGGCTAGAAATGCAAAAACAAGGTGCAGGTGTGGAGGTGGGTTAGGAGGTGGGGTGGGGGGTAGAATGAGGGTGGGGTGATAGGGCAAGACGGAATAGGGTGGACCGGGTGGAGTCCAGGGGGCTAGGCGGGGGTGTGGTGCGCAGGGTGGAGGGCATGGGGTGAAGTCCGGGGTGTGGTGCGGGGGTTGTGGTGCAGGGGTGGAGTAGGGAGTACAGGTGAGGACCCAGAGGCGTAGTGAGGTGGTGCGGGGCGGGGTGGAGGTCACGGGTGGTGGTGTGAGGGGGGGGGGGTACATGGGTGGGGTACATGGGTGGGGGGTTCTGGGGGTTGAGTGGAGTGTGAGGGGTTCCGGGTTGGGGTCCAGGGGCGTGCTCCCCAGGCTAGCAAGAGGGCCGTCAAAGGCGGGCCTTCCAGCTAGTTGTAAATAAAATAATTTTATAATTTAGTTGGGGGGGGGGGGATAGAGAATCAATTTTCAACAACTTGTTCATTAAAAAAAATTAATTTAAGAAGAATATAAGTACATTATTAAATAAAAATAATTTGAAATATTTGTAAAGACGCTGTGAGTTTGAGAAATAATTAAAATTTAGGAGAAAATTAAAAATTAATTTTAATTATTTTTCAACTTAAAATATTAAGATTTTAAAATTTTCAAAATTTTTTATCGAAAATTCCAAAATCTCAAAGGCCGAGTATCCAAGATTTTAATGATACTTTTCACCGATAGCATTATCACTCTCTCGCCGAGAGCTTTTTTCTGGGAATTCTTATTTATATATAATTGAAGAGGTTAGCGCTCGGGTTCGACTCCTAAGGGGACGAAACTCTCTTGGCATACAATATATCTTTGATTTGACCTTAATCATCATTTTGTTAAGCCGATGGGTTGTTTTTTTTTTAATTTTTGACAAAAATTCCATCTATTTTTCAGAAATAAAACACCCAAATGTTTGTATTGATTTATAATTTTAATTTTTAACCGCCCCCTGGAAACATACTAATAGACATTTTGACAAAATCATTAATATCTCTAAAAATATAATTCTTTCAATGTTCACTCATTAGGGCTTTTTTATAGACCTAAATGCCACGGTTTCGCCTAATTTTTTTCAACAAAATAGTTACAGCCGTTTTTGAGATATTTCGAAAAAACGAAGCAAAAAATACTTTTTTCATGCACGATTACAATACTTGAACATACCCTGTATGCTTTTGCACTATTATATATTATTTCCTACATATATTATAAATCGGAATGTTCACATGTTTGTCTGTCCATTTTAAAAGTCCGCGAGATGGCGTTAGGAAAGCTTTTTTTTTAAATTTGTCATTTATTTTTAATATTGTAAATTAATAAAGTAAAATAAGAAAGAATTAAATTATATAAGGTTGGCAACTAAGTAATTGCGGATTTAACTCATAGATGGCTTCAGTTGAATTTTTAGGTTTGCTGGCGTAGTCCAAATGTAAAACACATTTTGTTATTTGATAGTTGGCAATTCAGCTGTCAATCAGTAAAAAAAGTTTTTTGATCGGTTGCGTAGTTTTCGTTTGGCGTTCGTTGAAAAATGGAAAATCAAAAGGAACATTTTCGTCATATTTTGCTTTTTTATTTCCGCAAAGGGAAAAACGCATCGCAAGCTCACAAAAAGTTATGTGCTGTTTATGGCGACGAAGCCTTTAAAGAACGGCAGTGTCAAAATTGGTTTGCCAAATTTCGTTCTGGTGATTTTTCACTCAAAGATGAAAAACGCTCTGGTCGTCCAGTTGAAGTTGATGACGACCTAATCAAAGCAATAATCGATTCGGATCGTCACAGTACAACACGTGAGATTGCAGAGAAGCTTCATGTATCACATACATGCATTGAAAATCACTTAAAACAACTTGGCTATGTTCAAAAACTCGATACATGGGTTCCTCACGAACTGAAAGAAACGCATTTAACGCAACGCATTAACAGCTGCGATTTGCTAAAGAAGCGTAATGAAAATGATCCATTTTTAAAACGACTGATAACTGGCGATGAAAAATGGGTTGTTTACAACAATATCAAGCGGAAAAGATCGTGGAGCAGGCCAGGTGAACCAGCTCAAACAACATCAAAAGCTGGTATTCATCAAAAGAAGGTTTTGTTATCAGTTTGGTGGGATTACAAAGGAATTGTCTACTTTGAACTCTTACCACCCAACCGAACGATCAATTCTGTTGTCTACATTGAACAACTAACGAAATTAAACAATGCAGTTGAAGAAAAGCGGGCCGAATTGACAAATCGAAAAGGTGTTGTATTCCATCATGACAATGCAAGGCCACACACATCTTTGGTCACTCGGCAAAAATTATTGGAGCTTGGTTGGGATGTTTTGCCACATCCACCATATAGTCCTGACCTTGCACCATCTGATTACTTTTTATTTCGATCTTTACAAAACTCCTTGAATGGTAAAAATTTCAATAATGATGATGATGTCAAATTGTACCTGATTCAGTTTTTTGCTAATAAAAACCAGAAGTTTTATGAACGTGGGATTATGATGCTGCCTGAAAGATGGCAAAAGGTCATTGATCAAAATGGGCAATACATTACAGAATAAAGTTATTTAGTTCCATGAAAAAATTGTCTTTGATTTTCTAAAAAAAATCCGCAATTACTTAGTTGCCAATCCAATATTTATTTATTATTTAATTGTTAAATTTGGACTAACATTATTTCTTTAAATAAATAGCATTTGTTTATTAAACATGAGCTTTTGACATCTTAGAGAGAAAAATTCAACTGTTGGCAAACCTGGAAACACCCCCAGTGTTGGCCATCCTGGGTTTTGTACCAAAATTATAATCTTATTATTTTAAATGATAAACTCCATTTTAAAATAAGCACATGCTAATAAATTGTAAATCAACTTTTAATTTTTACTTTACCATACAGGGTATGGTCAAGTATTGTAACGTGCATGAAAAAAGTATTTTTTCCTTCTTTTTTTTCGAAATATCTCAAAAACGGCTGAAACTATTTCGATTAAAAAAATTGAGCGAAACCATGGCATTTCGCTCTACAAAAAAGCCCTAATAAGGGAACATCGGAAAAATTATATTTTTCGAGATAATAATTTTTTTGTCAAAATGTCTGTTAGTCTGTCTGTTAGTTAGTATGTGCGTTACCAAATTTTGTGGACGAGCTAGCTCAAAAACTAGTGTGAATATCGAAACCAAATTTCACAGGTAGTTTTGGTCCATTGAGATTAAGAGCTGATTAGATTTTGGTGGATATTGACCAAAAATTAAGGGGGGGGGGTTAAAAATTAAAAATCTAGGCCGTTTGAGCAAACTCAACCAAATTTTGTATACATAATCAGTGGACCCCCAGAAGTCTAAAAATGCAAAAACTAACCGCCCAAAATGGGGGGGGGGGTGCATGGTCAAAAAATTAAAATCTTGGGTATTTGACCAAACTCAACCAAATTTTGTATACATAATCAGTGGGACCCCAGAAGTCTAAAAATGGAAAAACTAACCCCCTTCCCTACATGATTATAAATAATTTTATTAAATTTAAATATAAGTGAGGGGCCAGGTTGTATGGTAAAGTCAAGTGGATGGCCACATCAGAACATGTCAGCTTATTTTAATAAATTTTTGGGGTGAAAATCAATCATTCATTTATGGTACAGTAAAACAAAATTATATTCCAAACAAACTTTTGGCCGTCCCGAGACGCTGCCCGCCAGGCAACCCGCCTGGGGGGCCTAGGTGCAGAGGGCGTGACGAAGGCACGCCCGTAGCAGCTAGTTTATTAATAAATAGAAGAATCATACCATAAAAATACACGAGGTTTCGATCACTTTATCTGAGCTTGTGAAAAGTCTAACGGCCAACAGAACCTTAATATTTTTGAATTATACTATATATAAGAGCCTAGATTAATTTGTAACAACGCTGAGAGAATTTTCTTTAAAAAAATTACCCTCTTGCCTAGAATCGAACCGACGAACTCTTGAACTAAGGGCATCAGCTCTAGCCATTACACCAATGCAACATTAATATTTATATCTTGATTTCTGTTACTAAAACTATATATTTTTGATTTAGACTTTGTGTCAAGATAATATTGTATTCATTTGAACTCGAATGAAAATGAAAAAACACCAATAAATTTTAAATTAAAAAATATTAAATATATATTAACGAGCTTTTCATGCGTGCCTTCGGCACGCCCTCGAAGCTCGGCCCTCCGGGCTGGTGCCCTGGCGGGCAGCGTCTCGGTCCAAAAATTGTATTCCTATTAAAACACCACACTCCAAATGTATACCTGTAAACTCCCGAAAATACATAGTCCCTTAAAAGTTTCCCTCATTTTCGTCCTAAGAATAACAAAATTTAGATTTTTAAAAAATTATAAAAAAGTGGAAATTATTAAAAAATAATCAAATAATATATAAAATATAAATCAAATAAGATGTGGCTAATTTATTTTTCTGTGCGCAAAGAAAAGCGAATTGAATATTTAATTTTTGAGTGGTGAGGGGGGGGGGGCAGGAATAATTATCAATGTATTTAATGTTTCTTAATTTAAAATCAATTGGAGTCTTTCATTTCAAATTACAATTACAATTATATTTCAAATTTGCCGCAAATATACCGCAAATATACCGACGGCATCAGCGCTCCCTGTCGGCAGCATTATCTGAGCGTTGTTACAAATTAATCTAGGCTCTTATATATAGTATTAACGAGGCAAATTTGAAATATAATTGTCAGCTCGGATTTTAAACTGATGGCTCCAATCGATTTTCATTAAAAAGGCAAATTTGAAATATAATTGTAATTTGGACTCGAATTTTGAAATGAAAGACTCCAATTCATTTTAAACTAAGAAACATTAAATATATTGATAATTATTCCCCCCACCCCGCCACTCAAAAATTAAAGAGGCGAAACTTTTAAGAGACGATGTATTTTCGGTAGTTTACGGGTATACACATTTGGAGTGTGATTTTTTAAAAGGAATACAATTTTTGGACTGAGACGCTGCCCGCCAGGGCACCAGCCCGGAGGGCCGAGCTTCGAGGGCGTGCCGAAGGCTCGCACAAAAAGCTCGTTCTTAAATATAGATACTCTGATCGGGATAATTCAGGCAAGTCAATTTTATAAATGATGTACGAAGCGACTTGTATTTAACTGATGCTTTGATGCCCGGGGAATTTTCAATTGGTAAATAATTGGCTTAGCACCCTTGTTTGAATGAATTATATCGATTTCAGATTAGCTGCCATATTCACAAGGGGGTCTGAGGGAGAGTCCCCTGAGGCAATCGCTCGCCCCAGTTGCTCCTTAGGGAAACTCTTGCCAATTGGTTTAGAAAACCCCTTGTTGCTAAACATTGAGTTTAAACAATTTGCGTTACAATGTTAGGATTTAGAAAAACGAATCGAAACTTCCAAAATACTTGATATATCAAAATGAACTTGTTTATCGTCATAAAGTTAAGCCACTTCTGAACGCCAACAGGTAAAAATCACCTAATAATGGTCACTTTGAGGTCTCACACCGTCATTTTAATGTGAAGTAAATTTAAATTAACTGAGGTGGACATCCACATGACTTTACCATACACCTGGCTCCTCTCTTATATTTAATCTATAGTACCTGGCCACCGAGCGATGCTCGGTAACTTTTTGCTTCAGTTAATAGCTATATATTAATCCCCGAAACCCCCCCTCGCCCCCACCACTTCACCCCACCTCCTGCACCTTCCACCTACACTCCCACCCCCGAAACCCCGTACCTCCCTTCGAACCCCCCCACCATTGAAACCCACCTCCTGCACCCCACCCTCGCCCACGCACCCTGTTTTTGCATTTCTAACCTTCAGTGGCCCACAGATTATATGTATATATAGGTATATAAATAAATACGGTATAATTATTTCTTTTAATTAAATAACAATTTTTGAGTTCATCAATTAAATTGTCAAATTAATATTTGTGGGATTTAAAACTCGATTTTTAATCAATTAAATTTCCCAACTTTTAATATATAATAATAATTATAATGATCTTATTGTGGGATATAATATTAAAAAAACCAATTATTTATTAAAAGGAAATTGAATAAAAATGTAAATAAACATTTTTATCGAGACAACCACCTGTCAATAATTATTTCAATTAACAAAAAACCCATCAAAAACAACTTAGCCGAAGATGAGACCGTGACAGATCGAATGTCCAACACAAATCCTCCTAACCCGTGAATTTCATCCAAATCGTTAGAGCCGTTTTCGAGAACCCGACCGGTATATATTATATAAATTTTAATTAAATATATATATATATATATATATATATATATATATATATATATATATATATATATATATATAATTTTTGCTCGTTTAATATAATAAGATATATAAAATCCTTGGTGCATATGTATGAAATAGACCCAAGTCTAAACCACTGAAAGTATCGAAACCATATTCCCACCATATGTTTGTTTGGTGCTCCGGATGGTTTATGAAAGTTTTCGTCGTAATAGGTGGCGTTGCGGTCGAGATAGAATCTGTAAATAGTATTTAAGGTCCGATTTGGCCCAAAATATAGATAAACCAGCCAAGTGCGGATCCAGGGGGGCGGAGGGGGCGATCCCCCCCCCCCTCCATACAGGCCCGTGCCTGGCGGGGTGCAACACATGCGTCGCACGCAGAGGCCAAAAAACGGCGGCCAAATCGACAGGGAATTTATAACAATTTTTTTATTTTAATGAACTTAAAATATGAGATATGAAATTTGTAAAAAAAACAACATTTTTATTTTTTTTATTTTAAAATTGAAAATAAAGTTCTATGTGTGTGTGTGTGGGGGGGGGTAAGGACCCCCCCCCCCCCCCGCTTTGACAATTCGATCGCGACACACTTTCGAGATAAAAAGTAGATCTTATATACATCGGGCACCTTATATACATTCTCCCCCCCCATAAAAAATTCCTGGATCCGCCCTTGAAACCAGCTCAAGTGCCAAACAAACATATACTGTGAATATGGTTTTGATACGATCACTGGTTTAGGTGGGGCCTATTTCATAACATTAGCTACTTTTTTTCTTTTTTTTTTCTGAAAAAAATGTTTTTATTTTCATAATTATTTTACAATTATTTGAGCATCGAGCAATAAATACTACCAATGTCTATATTTAAAACAATGTTTATAATTCACATCTGAAATACCTTAAATTTTACATAATATCAGTATTGGGGTTTTTTCTAAATTTTTGTCTAGGGGTTTTTGGCATCACTCTTAGGAGGAAAAAAAAATTCTATTGGCGACAACGAAACCCCAAAATGCATACAAATTTAAATATCTTTAATATAGAGTTTGATTAAATTAAATATATTTATTTAAAATATAATTAAAAATATCGAGACGCTGCCCGCCAGGGCCACATGCCCGGAGAGCCAAGTTGCAGAAAGTGTGCTGTATTTAATAAAATAATTTATAATTATTTACGAAACAATCATCCCTCTTAATTTTGGGCCCATTAGCAATTAATAACATCTCCTTTTAATTATGAGAAATATCTAGCTAGCGCCAACCGAACCGTCTAAAAACAGGCCCGAAATGGAGGTATACGAACAGAACCGAGCCGAACTGAATATATCCTAACCGAACCGAACTTCACGAGGTTTAGTCCGGGCATGTTGTGTTTGGGGCCCCAATTATTATTATTTTTTTTTAATCAACCACACATTAAAAAAGCGAAACCTCTCAGGTGGCACTAATAGTGCTAAAAAAAGCACTTGGAACGGAGAAAGCTTTTGCAAAAAAATAAATAAATAATTACTAAGCATTAATTTTGTAAAATTAAATATGTACAGTGAAACCCCTCAAATCCGAACTAATTGGGGTTGTAGCCTGTTCGGATTTCAATTTGTTCAGATTAGCTGGTTTTGGAGCGCGTTTCTGTTCGAATTACGTTGTTATTGTTGAGTTTTTAATTAAGTGAACGATGTTGATTAATGTTTTGATTTTAAATTATGGCAAGCAGCCGAAAAAAAAACAGTTATTGTACCGTAGAACAAAAACTGAAAGCTTTAAATCGTCTGGACGCTGGGGAAAGTTTGACAAAGTTGGCTGGCGAGTTTCATCATCATCATTGAGTATACAGTCCTAAGACTGGTTTGATGCAACAGTCCGTCTCCACTCGACTCTGTCCCCCGCCAGCTGTTTGACCTCTCTAAATGTCTGGCATCCCATATCCCCAATTATTTGGTTGAAATATTCTAATCTGGGTCTTCCCCTTCCCCTTTTCTTTCCCACCTCCCCCTCCAAGATATCCCTAAGCAGTCCCCCATGTCTCAGTGTGTGCCCCATCATCTGATCTCTTCTCTTCTTCAGACTCTTCCACAAGGTTCTTCTTTCTCCGATTCTTCCAAGAACTTCTTCATTTGTAATTTTATCCATCATTCTTCTGTAGCACCACATTTCGAAAGCCTCTAATCTCTTTCTCTCCTCTTCTCTAATTGTCCAGGTTTCACACCCGTACATGGCTATGCTCCATACATATGTCTTCAATAGCAACTTCCTGTTTGCTAAGCTGATTGAGGAGGAGCATAGTAGTTTTTGTTTTGAATTAAACCCCATTTTTGCTTGGGCAATTCTTGATTTAATTTCGTTTTCGCTCCTCCCATCCCATGTTATTTTACTTCCTAGGTAGCGGAATTCCTTAACTCCTTCTAGTTTTTCTTGGTTAATTTTGATGCATTCCTGTCTCGTTTGTTCTTGATTTCTTCTATTAGGATTTGGTTAATTCCATTCAAGGCGTCCTCTAATTCTTTTTTATTGCTTCCTAGAAGGGCAATGTCATCGGCAAATCTTAACATAGCGATCTTTTGACCTTGGATTTCTATACCTGTATCAATTTTGTCTTTGAATTCTTTAATCGCTTCTTCTATGTATAAGCTGAAAATCATGGGTGACAGCACACATCCTTGTCTTACACCTTTTTTTATTTTGGCTTCTCTTTGCTCATACTCCAATATTTATAATTGCCGTCTGGTTTTGATATAGATTGTAGATTAGTCTTCTCTCCCTGAATTTTATTCCCGCCTGTTTGGTTTTGGTAAAGCAACAATCAGTGACTGGTAAAAATCGTGTCAAAATTGAACAGTTTTGCAATGTAACAAGCGATAAAACCATAAATTTGTTCAAAAAACTCGTTCAGATTTCCCAGGATTTTGGATTTCCGGGGTTCGGATTTGAGCGGTTTCACTGTATTAAAAAGATTGATAAAATTTATTTGATTTATTTATTATTTTGATATTTCAATTCAATTTCAAATGAAAATATATACCTATAGATACTAATGATACTATGTATATTTTTGTAAATATTAAATAGGTTAATAAAATATTAAAATAACGTCCGAATTTTGACATGTTGGGATTTCGGCTTGGCTTGTCGGGATTATGACTTATTGGGATTTTGACATTCGGGATTTTGAGTGTCACCCGTGAAAGGCGTGAGGTGCCCACTCCAGTTGATTATTGTATGGTTCTATTTATTAATAAATATAATATTTAATTGTGCATAATGTGTTAAAAATTAAAAAATTGTAAAATTATTTAGTATTTTTTTAAATTCTTTTAATTTTTCTATTTTAATTTTTGTATCAATTTTGAAGTTGGATTTCGTGGAGTATACCTCTGGAAAGTTAATTGCAAATAATAGAATTAATTTTTAACCGACTTCAAAAAAGGAGGAGTTTCTCAATTCGACTGAATGTTACCTCATATCTTCGCCAATTGTAAACCGATTTTGATGATTTTTTGCATTGGGTTCAGTATAGTTTCCGATTGGTCCCGTTTTTGTTTTTCATTGATATTGGACCTTTTTTGTTATGTCTGTTCAGGCATAACTTCTTTGTTTATGAACCGATTTTAATGATTCTCTCTGTGTTTGGATCAGTATAGCTCCAAGATAGTCAAGATACCTAACTATTTATTTATTTATTTATTTTATGTATGTTCAGCGATAACTTTTTGCCACGTGAACCGATTTCGATGATTCTTTTTTTATTGGATAGAGAGTACCTTAGGGGTAATCTCATATTAATTTGGTCAAATTCTGATGTTATGATCAATGACGAAATAACGTAAATCTCGAATTCTTATAAGCAAATAACCGAAATTATAATAAAAAAATTCATTCATTTAAAACCCGCAAACGTTTCGAAATAATTTCTATATATATGAATTTTATTTTATTTTCAATTTCTGATTCATTCGCCAAACGCTTTCTCTTATTAGATGCGGTATTATATTAAGTCACTATTAATAACATCACTAAAAAGAAAAAAGAAAAAATAATTTTTATAAAAAAAATAAAACCGACTTCAAAAAAATTAAATGAAACAAATAAAATAATAAAAACTCAAAAATAAAATAAAATACACTAAAAGGTATAAAATAATTATTATCTTATTTAGTTACAACTAAACGACGAAATATTAACATGAAATTACTTTTTGAAGTCGGTGCCAAACAAACTATATCTATAAGCGAGCGTACCCGCCCAAAGTGGGAGATAAATTTAACCGAATTTATCGCGCGGAGGATTTACCACTGCTCGAAGCCCCTAAAACCTTGGTAAATTGGATATTGAATTGTATCTAAGTTTCTGAGATTGGCTCGTGATCCCGGCTTCTTTTCCTTCTGCTCTGTTCTTTTCACGATTGAGGGGCCAGTCCATACAGGCCTTTAGGGGATCCACCTTCTGGTGTATCTCCTTCTCTCATCAATATCATTAAAAAAAAAAAAAAAAAAAAACGTACGAAGTAAGATCCGTCGAGTTCGATTCATAAAATGTATATGTTTGGCACCGACTTCAAAAAGTAATTTCATGTTAATATTTCGTCGTTTAATTGTAACTAAATTAGATAATTATTTTATACCTTTTAGTGTATTTTATTTGATTTTTAAGTTATTATTTTTTTATTTGTTGCATTTAATTTGGTTATAAGTTGGTTTTATTTTTTTTTTTTATAAAAATTATGAATAATGTCTGTATAAATTCAGTTATATGATTTGGAGAAGGAAAATACAATTTTTTTTTTTTTTTTTTATTTTTAAAAAGAAAAAAACTTCTCGCGATACTCTGGGGAGGTATATTTTTTATTTTATTTAGCTTTGCTGACAAGTCTATTCATGAATTCGGAACGCCTTTCAAAATACAGTAAAATAATTTTAAAATATTGCTACGACGCATCAAATAGAGAAATAGGGGCTTATCAGGAGCCTATCAAGGAAGGGTCTAAATGGACATGAGATTCCCTACGAAATGTTTAACTGTAGAATACATATTTTTGATTTATTAAAAAATTTATATTAAAAGTCTAAACGTTTTGAATAAGCCAACATATTTTAACCAATTTTTAATTTCACTAGGAATGGTCCAGAAAAAAATAGTGTCCGACCGAAACAGGATTTTCAGCCGAAATCGAAACTTATTTAGACTTGTAAAAATTTGTATTGTATACTGAAATCTAGTATATTTTTTACACGTATACAGAGAGGTAACTCGTGTTAATGAATTGAACAACAGTAATTGAAGTATGTAACAAAAATATTTATTAATGTTATACAGGGTAGGACATAAAGATCTCCCACATTTTGAAGAGATGTATAAAAAATGAAAAAATTTAACTAGAAAAAAACTGAATATATTTTTGATAAGAACATAAAATAATATATATATATATATATATATATATATTTTTTTTAAAGAGTTTTAAACATATCAGACAAAAAAAGGGGGTGGAGGGTCTAAAATGAAAATTCTAGCCCTTTTGACCAAACTCAACCAAATTTTGTATACCTAAATATTCTGTGGATCTCCAGAAGGCTAGAAATACGAAAACTAACCACCCAAAATGGTGGGAGGGTGCAAAATGAAAATTCTAGCCCTTTCAACCAAAATACGCAAAAATCTTCATTTTTGACCCTCCCCCCACCCCAGTTTTGGTGGTTAGTTTTTGTATTTCTAGCCTTCCGGGGATCCACAGAACATTTAGGTATACAAAATGTGTGAAAGATATTAATTTGCCGATGGTAATAGATTCAAATTTACTAGGTTCGTATCCCGCAGGTGAGCCAGGTGGCCCGGATTGCTGTTACTGGCACTCGGGTTCGATTCCCGAGGGGGTGAAAAACAACCCCTCTGACATATAATTAAAAATATTCCATTCCATCGGATATAATAGATGACATCATCTTATGATTTTCTATACAAAATGTGGTTGAGTTTGGTCGAAAGGACTAGCATTTTCATTTTTAACCTCCCCTTTTTTTGTCTGATATAATGTTTAAAATATATTTTAAAATAATTTATTTTATGTTCTTTTCAAAAATGTATTCAGTTTTTTCTAGTTAAATTTTTCATTTTTTATACCTCTTCAAAATGTGGTAGATCTTTATGCCACACCCTGTATTAACAATTTAACATGAACAAAAATATAAACATTTTAATAACTTACTCTTATAAGTAAACTTTGGCAAAAATCAACACTTCGATGTAATTGAAAAGTTTTTGTATTGCCGAGAGTAGCAGAGTTGTTGATTCACAAAGAGAAACAAAGAGGTTGTCCTCTGCTTGATGCAAATAAACATCGAGATGATATCTATATATATATATATATATATATATATATATATATATATATATATATATATATTTATATTTTATATTATATTATATTATATTTTATTATTATATTAATTTATATTATATTATATATATATATTTTATATTTATTTATATATATATTTATTGTATTTGTTTGAGACTATAGTTTCGAAGACTTGGTCTTCATCATCAGTCTTTCTTCAATTATAAATGTTTTTCATGGAGTCAATATCATATGGATATTAAAAACTTGGTGTTCCTTCATCACTGGTGGTTGACCTGGAACTAACTAACAGGTCAACCACCAGTGATGAAGGAACACTAAGTTTTTAATACCCATATGATATTGACTCCATGAAAAACATTTATAATTGAAGAAAGACGGATGATGAAAACCAAGTCTTCGAAACTATAGTCTCAAACAAATAAATAATATATATACAGATATATCATCTCGATATATATGTGTGTATGTTTATTTGCATCAAGCAGAGGACAACCTCTTTGTTTCTCTTTGTGACTTCGATATAAAGTATAGACTCACTAATTGAGTATTTTAATTGTGTTCACAATATTATTAAGACTAATGTATTATTATTGTTTGTTTTTTTTAGTTAGAGATAGTGGTGTATGTAGGTTTTAGGTGAAACATGATATTAATTAATAAAGTAAAGGGTGTGTAGTTTCACAATGAATGAAATAAAACTCAAAGAGGTTTATACAAACTCAATATATTTCGGAATATTAGACCATCATCAGGAGTTTACAGGTTAAAAACTAATATTATTTGAACGTGCGATCGCAAAATATAACATCTAAATCATACGTACCAACATAACAAAATATAACATTCAAATCATACGTACCAATATAACACAAGAAAAACATCAACATTTAACAATAATAAACTTAAATTTAACCTCTTTGAGTTTTATTTCATTCACTGTGAAACCACACTCCCTTTACTTTATTAATTATTATTATTGTGTTTAGCCCTAGTATATAAAGGAATAACCTAATTATCAGTCTCAACAAAGATTACAATAATTTGTACGACAGAGTCAAGTACCCAAACGACGCGCGACAATACACGAGCACTGAGTTTCGGCACGGCCGAAGGTTCAGCCGATTTTTGGCCGAAACAAACCGAAACCGAACCTCCGGTCGGTCACTAGAAATAATCTCTTAGATAATATGTATATCTAAAGGTGGACGATAACAAAGAGGTTTTCAAAATAAACTGAAACGGATCGATGCGTCGTTTGAAATATTAATATGTTTATTCTTTTATTAGTAATCAGATATCACTGGCTATTTCAAGTCAATGGTAATAAAAAAATACTACATATAGCAGATTTGATGTTTGAGTTGTTTACCAAGATAGATGTTTCGTCTGAAATTACCTAGATCACACATCTTTAACGAGATAAACTTATCAGAATGCACGAAGATTCAACACCTAATTTCCGTTTTTAGGTGCTAGGGAAATCTTATTGATCGATTTCTAGTAGTTCTTTCGGCGAGATAGAAGATCTAAATTATGTTTTAATTTTACTTTCTTTTTGCCTAGAGTTGCTGAATTATTGATTCATAATTGGATAAAGTAAAAATTAGTAAGGAATATGAGTTTTTTTTACTTTACCATACAGGGTATGGTCAATTATTGTAATCGCTTAAGAAATAAAAATAATTTTTAAGAAAAAATAAAAACTGACTTCAAAAAATTAAATGCAACAAATAAAATACACTAAAAGGTATAAAATAATTATTATCTTATTTAGTTACAACTAAACGACGAAATAATAACATGAAATTACTTTTTGAAGTCGGTGCCAAACAAACTATACCTATAAGCGAGCGTACCCGCCAAACGTACTAAGTAAGATCCGTCGAGTGCGATTCATAAAAGGTATATGTTTGGCACCGACTTCAAAAAGTAATTTCGTGTTAATATTTCGTCGTTTAGTTGTAAGTAAATAAGATAATAATTATTTTATACCTTTTAGTGTATTTTTATATTTGTTGCATTTAATTTTTTGAAGTCGGTTTTATTTTTTCTTAAAAATTTTTATTTTTCTCTTTTTTAGTGATGTTATTAATAGTGATTATATCGTCAGAACTTGACCAAATTAATATGACACCATCCCTAAGACACCCCTTTACCGGATAAAAAAAGAACCATCGAAATCGGTTCATAAACAAAGAGGTTAGGTCTAAACAAACCTAATAAAAAAGGTCTAATACCTATGAAAAAAAATCGAAAAAAAATGGGACCAATCGGAAGCTAGACTGGACCCAATGCAAAAAAATTTTTCAAAATCGGTTGACAATTGGCGGAGATATGAGGTAACATAGGCACAAAAAAAAAAAAAAAAAAAAAAAAAAAAAAAAAATTCAATCGAATATCAGAACCTTCTCCTTTTTTGAAGTCGGTTAAAAAAACGGCTGAGACTATTTTAATTAACTCTAGGGTCTGACCTTTCATGGAATGACCATATCTCAACCACTGCTAAAGCTGCAGCGCGCAAGCTTGGTCTCCTATTTAGGTCTAGACGCTGTTATACTCCCAGTCAATTTCGTCCCTGTCTCGAAATGGCTCTCATCTATGGAGGGGTGCCTCCAAGCATTCTCTTGCTACAGTGGATGCAATTCAGAAGCGAGCAATTAAACTGATAGGAGACCCGGCTCTAACCAACTCACTCGACTCCCTGGCTCACCGAAGAACCAGTTTCTGCCCTTTCCCTGTACTACAGATACTATCACGGTGTCTGTTCAGTCGAGCTGAAATCAATTATCCCCCTAAAGCCCTCTTTACGAGAAACACGCGGTTTTTCTGACGCTCAGCACCCCTTCGCTGTCAAATTGGATAAAAGTCGAACAAGCGCTTTCGCCAACTCTTTTATCCCTATGACCTCCAGAGACTGGAACTCGCTCCCTGCCTCCATCTTTCCCGCGACTTATAACTTCAGCCATTTAAGACCCGTATCCACAGATACGACCCCCGCCCAACCCATAAAATTCTTAATTCTTCTTTTCACGATGGAGGGGCCAACCCAGGCCTTTAGGGGTTGCACCTTTCTGGTGTAACTCCTTCTCTCATCATTATCATAATAAAAAAAAAAATTTAAAAAAATGAGCGAAACCATGGCATTTCTGTCTACAAAAAGCCCTAATTAGTGAACATTGAAAAAATTACATTTTTCGAGATAATAACTGTTTTGTCAAAATGTCTGTTAGTATGGTACCAAATTTTTTGTTCGCTCAAGCTGAATATCAAAACGATGTAAATTCTTTATAGTGGGATTAAGAGCTGATTAGATTTTGGTTGAAATAGAACCCAAAATTAAGGGGGAGGGGGTAAAAAAAACAACAACAAAAATGAACTTATAATGACGAAAAGATTTTTATTTTTTCTGAGGTCAAAATTGCGGTTTTAGGGTTAGTAAATGAAAATCTAGGCCCTTGGACCAAACTAAACCAAATTTTGTATACATAATCAGTGGGCTCCCAGAAGAATAAAAATGCAAAAACTAACCGACCGAAATGGGGGGAGGTGGTCAAAAAATGAAAATCTAGGCCTTTAGGCCAAATTCAACCCCATATGGGCGGTTAGTTTTTGTACTTATAGACACTTCTGGGAGCCCATTAATTATGTATACAATATTTGGTTGAGTTGGTTCAAAGTCCTTGATTTTCATTTTTGACCTTCCCCTCAATTTTGGGGGGATAGTTTTTGCATTTTTAGTCCTCTGAGAGACCACTGATTATTAATTGAAAAGTTTTTGTTTTGCCGAGAGTAGCAGAGTTGTTGATTCACAAAGAGAAACAAAGAGGTTGTCCTCTGCTTGATGCAAATAAACATACACACATATATATCGAGATGATATATCTATAGATATATATATGTGTATATATATATATTATTTATAATTTATATAATTTATAATTTATATTAATAAATAATATATATACAGATATATTATCTCGATATATATGTGTGTATGTTTATTTGCATCAAGCAGAGACAACTCTCTTTGTTTCACCACTGATTATGTATATGTTGCAGTAAAAATGCGTTTCGCTGAATACTTTTATGGGAACTAGAATTTACTGATGTTGGTTGGTTCAAAGGTTTAGAATCTTCATTTTGACCTACTGCCACATTTCGTAGTGTTTATTTTCAAAAATGTTTAAGCTGAAAATGTCAAAAATTAGAAGAAAAGTTATAGAGGATGTAATTTTTGATATTTTCGTTTAAAAATTTTTGAAAATAAACAAACGAAATGTGGCAGAAGGTCAAAAATGAAGATTCTAGAACTTTGAACCAAACTCACCCAACATCAGTAAGCTCTAGTTCCCATAAAGGTATTCAGCGAAACGCGTTTTTACTAAAAAACGTGTTTTTACCGCAACATTTGGTTGAGTTTAGTTCAAGGACCTAGATTTATATTTTTTGCCCCCCCCCCCCCACCTAAATGATTTTATTAAATATTAAATATAAGAGAGGGACCAGGCGTATGATAAAGTCATGTAGATGGCCACATCAGTTTATTTTTCTGGACATCGATAAACATTTTCAAAAGTATCCGAACCCAACCTAAAATTACTTGCCGACCTCTGTTGTAGAGCTTTGTGAATAATGAAAAATAAAAGATTCTTAAAATAAATCATCATCATTGAGTATACAGTCCTAAGACTGGTTTGATGCAACAATCCGTCTCCACTCGACTCTGTCCCCGCCAGCTGTTTGACCTCTCTAAAAGTCTGGCTTCCCATATTCCCAATTATTTGGTTGAAATATTTTAATCTGGGTCTTCCCCTTCCCCTTTTCTTTCCCACCTCCCCCTCCAAATGATCATCCCCTAAGCAGTCCCCCATGTCTCAGTGTGTGCCCCATCATCTGACCTCTTCTCTTCTTCAGACTCTTCCACAAGGTTCTTCTTTCTCCGATTCTTCCAAGAACTTCTTCATTTGTAATTTTATCCATCCATTTGATATTCATCATTCTTCTGTAGCACCACATTTCGAAAGCCTCTAATCTCTTTCTCTCCGCTTTTCTAATTGTCCAGGTTTCACACCCGTACATGGCTATGCTCCATACATATGTCTTCAATAGCAACTTCCTGTTTTCTAAGCTGATTGAGGAGGAGCATAGTAGTTTTTGTTTTGAATTAAACCCCATTTTTGCTTGGGCAATTCTTGATTTAATTTCGTTTTCGCTCCTCCCATCCCATGTTATTTTACTTCCTAGGTAGCGGAATTCCTTAACTCCTTCTAGGTTTTCTTGGCTAATTTTGATGCATTCCTGTCTCGTTTGTTCTTTTTTTGTACATACTAGGACCTTGGTTTTATTCTTGTTTATTTTCATTTTGATTTCTTCTATTAGGATTTGGTTAATTCCATTCAGGGCGTCCTCTAATTCTTTTTTATCGCTTCCTAGAAGGGCCCTTCTAAAATAAATGTTAATTAATAATAGTGAAAATAGTGTAATGATGGAGATTATAATAAATAATAATATACCCTGGGAGGTTGTTGATAGGCTATTATAATAATATTTCGAAAATAGGTGCGTGGGTGGGTGTGCACCTGGATGGCAGGGCGCGTGTCTCCTGCACAGGCACCTGGTCCCTCTGGGTCTAAGGGTGCAGCAACAGCTGATGGCCCTGCTAGATCGATCGACCCTCCGCCCCCGCAAACATAAACCAGCACCCCACCGACAATGTTTGATTAGCTGGGGTCACTCCCGAACCGGGCCTCTTTCAAAAGACACAATTTCGGGATCTATTGCATTTCCATATGCTAGAAATATTCACTTTAACCCTTCCCTCCTTAAGGTAGTTGTATCGCGACAATACTATCAAAAAGTTAATGCTAGAGTATATAGTAGAGACAATGCCCAAAACTTTTTGTACCACTACTAGCCAATCCCGTGCTCGTTTGACAAATCTGGCAACACTGTCCGAGCTTGTATATTTTTTATCATAGAAATGCCAGATAAAATACATTATTATAAAGGGAGATTTATTAAACAAAAAGTTCTTAAGGAAAGCTGCACGACAATGGCTGAAGCGAAAAAAAGTAAAAAAAAAGTACTAAAGTTAATCCACTTTTTAGGCTAAATATATCCGTTGTTGCCAGCTTGTTTTTAGTGTAAATTTTTCATTATACATTTTTAATTATTTATTCATTATTATCTCAGAAACTGTGTTGTAACTATGAATTAAAAGTTTCTTAAAAAATGTATTAGTTATTGTTTAATGTTGGTTTAGTTTTTTATTACAATAGTAAGATCATCATTGAGTATACAGTCCTAAGACTGGTTTGATGCAACAATCCGTCTCCACTCGACTCTGTCCTCCGCCAGCTGTTTAACCTCTCTAAATGTCTGGCATCCCATATCCCCAATTATTTGGTTTGAAATATTCTAATCTGGGTCTTCCCCTTCCCCTTTTCTTTCCCACCTCCCCCTCCAAGATATCCCTAAGCATTCCCCCATGTCTCAGTGTGTGCCCCATCATCTGACCTCTTCTCTTCTTCAGACTCTTCCACAAGGTTCTTCTTTCTCCGATTTTTCCAAGAACTTCTTCATTTGTAATTTTATCCATCCATTTGATATTCATCATTCTTCTGTAACACCACATTTCGAAAGCCTCTAATCTCTTTCTCTCCGCTTTTCCAATTGTCCAGGTTTCACACCCGTACATGGCTATGCTCCAGTAGTAAGAAGTTTCTTAATTATAATTAAATATGTATGTAAACTTTCCGATATCCCGTATAGTGCAATGTATGATATAAGAGTCTGAAAAACTCTATCTTTGGAATTTAATATCTCCGGAACTACATATATTGTTCAGAAATTTCATTTTTAGACCAATCGATGCATAAGTATTGAAATAATAATCTGTCTAAATTTCAAAAAAATCATAAGAAAACCCATATGGTGAAACAACTACCTTAAAGATAATTTATTTTTGAATTTTATTCAGTCCGGAATACTTGGTGGTCTTCCTCTAAAGTTGTTTGTTATCCGTATTCGAGTCAAGACTGATGTGCATTGCGTTTTTGAATACAAAGGGATTTGCTAAGCCAAAATAGTATATGTTAACCTATTAGCTTTTGCTGACATGCTACACTATGGGTAAAGTAAAAAAAAAAGTTTATTTATATTTAATTTAATATAATACTATATATATTCATCTAGATTAATTTGTAACAACGCTTAGAGAAATTTCTCTAAAAAAATTACCCTCTTGCCTAGAATCGAACCGACGAACTCTTGAACTATGGTCATCAGCTCTAACCACTAGACCAATGTCACATTAATATTTATATCTTGATTTCTTTTACTAAAACTATATATTTTTGATTTAGACTTTGTGTCTAGATAATATTGTATTCATTTGAACTCGAATGAAAATGAAAAAACACCAATAGATTTTAAATTAAGAAACATTAAATATATATTAATTAACGAGGCAAATTTGAAATATAATTCTCAGCTCTGATTTTAAACTGATGGCTCCAATCGATTTTCATTAACCAGGCAAATTTGAAATATATATATTCGAATTTTGAAATGAAAGACTCCAATTCTTTTTAAATTAAGAAACATTAAATATATTGATAATTGTTCCTCCCCCCCCCTCGCCACTCAAAAATGAAAGATGCGAAACTTTTAAGAGACTATGTATTTTCGGTAGTTTACGGGTATACATTTGGAGTGTGGTTTTTTAAGAGGAATAAAATTTTTGGACCGAGACGCTGCCCGCCAGGGCACCAGCTCGGAAGGCCGAGCTTCGAGGGCGTGCCGAAGGCACGCACGAAAAGCTCGTATAATAATAATACCTTACTTACGATAATAAATAAGATTTATACTTGTAACACTGCTCGACATGAATTAAACTAAAATTTGTATCCGTAAACGTAACAATGGATTCCAGTAGAGTTGTATACGCTGATTACCATGCAATTTCTCGATTTTTTACAACAGGTCAGAGTTTTGAGATATTACAAAGATCAATTAGAACACGAGTTATAACTAAGAAACTAAAACTACAGGATAATAAACGTAGATAGGAACATACGGTCTTAGTTTTTTAGTTATAACTCGAGTTCTAATTGAGCTAAAAACAAGTGATAATTTGAAAATCAAAGAGGAAGCTGTTTTCTATTACGTCAACAAAATATATTCATTTCAAATATTGATGTTTAATATCTAGTGGGACACGAAAATAGCTCAAAATGTCCTTTTTCGTCTTTTTGACCGATAATATCTCAAAACTATGACCTTTTGTAAAAAATCGGGAAATTGCATGATAATCAGCGTAGAAAACTCTTCTAAAATCCATTGTTATGTTTATGTATACAAATTTTTGTAGATCAGAGTAATTAATTTAAATATTAGGATTATACAATGAAATAATAGATTTATTAAGTACCGTTTTTAATGAAGTTTGAAAATGTTTGAGAATTGAAATTAATAAGTGAAAATTTAAGTTAAAAGCTAATATTATTTACTCACTAACGATGATTTATAGATGGAAGAAGGTAATTTTATACTCGTACCTAGAAAAGAAAAAAAAGAAATTTATTAATTTAAATTTCTAGAGTAAAATTTCTGCTTATAATAACAATAAAATTGAAGGAAAAAGTAAAAATAATATCGTTTATAACGAGGCTTATTCTGATAAATTCCAGATTATTAGATTAGTAACTTTCTAAATTATAACATTTTTTTTTAAATTGAAAGAAATACTCTATATACACGTAAGTATATACGAAGTATGGGGAAGTATTGTAATCGTGTTTGAAAAAAAAATCAGAAGTACTTACCCTGTATCTATTTAAGACCTTCAAAAAATCGGTAGAAGTGTTTGTGGTTAAACGTGTATAGATTTAGTAACTTTATTTACTTTTTCAACAATACAAATAAATAATCAATAAAATATTGTAAACAAAACAATTAATTAATTAGATTTAATTATGATTCATTAATTTTCAGTATCTCATTCTCCAAATAAAATTAATCAAATTTTATAATGTTCTAAGACTGGTTTGACGCAACCATCCGGCTCTAACCTATGGCAACAATTAAAGATTATTATTATCTAACTATATAAAATCCTTCTGTCTGATAGAAAAATAATTTTTTGAGTATTTTGCGAATACCTAGAAGGCTGAAATTCAGTACACACATTCATTGGCATGAAAATAGAATCAGAAAATTCTATTTCATTTTGGCGGCGAAAGAGGGAGTAAAATATTGAAATTCTAAACGCTCAAAAAAAAGATGCTCAAATCTTTTGATTTATGTTTTAAAAAAACAGTCGTTTATGAAAAACTTTTTTTCATTTTAAGCTGAATTTTTTAATTTCCCTTATTGAAGGATGGAGTGAAAAATTTCTTTGCTTATGTCTCGAGTGTGTGAGCTGACTGCCCGGATAGCATGTTAGTTCTCAGGTTCGACTCCTGGGGGGATGAATCCCCTCTGATTTCGCAATTAAAGAATATTTCTACTAAAATCCGAGAATTTGTCCTAAAAAATTAAATTATTTCTATTATAAATGATTGAAATAAAATTTCTACCTGCAAAAATGAAGCTTACGGGGGGGGGGGGGGGGGGATTAATCAGAACAAACACGATGGTAAAACCTATATACGATATAATAAAGGTAAATGAGAGAGGTGATTTCTTCGTTGGTTCAGATAATAATCAAATGAGCTAGATAAGGCTGAAGCTCCTATTAGTTTTAATGCTCGCTACTGAATTTTTTTTTTTTTTTTTTTTTTTATAATGATATTGATACAAGAAGAAGTTGCACCAAGAAGGTACAACCTCTGAAGTCCGTGGTGGACCCTTGTAACGTGAAGATAAGGGGAGATTTAGGGATTGGGTAGAGGTCGAAGGTATCTGTGGATGCTGGTCTTGAAAGTTTGAAGGTTATAAGTAGCTGGAAAGACGGTCGGGGGAAGAGAATTCCAGTCTCTAGATGTCATAGGGATAAATGAATTGGCGAATGCGTTTGTTCGATTAGTATCTAGTTTAAGCGCGTAGGGGTGTTGAATTTTAGAAAATCGTGTATTTCGGGCAAATGAGGCCTTTGGTGGGATTATCGATTTTATTTCGTCAGAACAAAAGCCATGGTAGTATCTATAAAAAAGGGATAGGGCGGAGACAGATCTACGATGGGCTAGGGAGTCGAGAGTGTCAGTTAATGTAGGATCGCCTATCAGTCTGATAGCTCGCCTCTGAATTGCATCTAAGGTATTAAGAGAATACTTGGAGGCTCCTCTCCACAAATGCGAGCAATATTCAAGACATGGGCGAATTTGAGCCTTGTATAATATAAGGAGTTGAGTGGGGGTGAAAAATCGTTTGGTTCGGAAAAGAAAGCCAAGCTTACATGCTGCAGCTTTTGCTACTGAGATAATATGGTCATTCCAAGAGAGGTCAGAACCTAAGGTGACACCTAACATTGATATTTTATTACGGAATTCCAATGAGCTCGAATCAAAGGAAATGTCCGGAAGGTTCCTATCTGCGCGCCTAGAAATTATTGCATGCATGATAAGAGAATGCTTGGAGGCTCGTGTTACTTATTGGAGATAGTGTCGGATTTGAGACTTGTATAAATTAAGAAGTAGGGTGGGTATAAAATTTATCATTTATTATACCCCCTTCCCTACCCTTTTATCCCATTTATTAGTGTTACACAAGAATCAAGATATACTCTTGATCTTATCTTGATTTCAAAAACAAGATCAGGACAAATAGTATAGTATATAATTTAATCGCAAAAGTTAAATAAATTTAATAATTTTTGACTGCCAAATTATTTTTACTTTACCATAGAGGGTATTATTGTAATCGTGCGTGAAAGAAGTGTTAGTTTTTTTCGAAATATCTAAAAAATGGTTAAAACTATTTTGATTTAAAAAATTGGGCGAAACCATGGCATGTCGGTCTACAAAAAAGCCTTAATAAGTGAACATTGTCCGGCTATCTGGTGTAAAGGTCAGCATAACAGGCTGGCAACCCGGAGGTCTGGGGTTCGATTCCCGACTATACCCAGACATTTTTTCAGTAAGTATAGGGTCTGGTAATAAAAATTAACTGGGAGATAAATTTAACCTAATTTATTGCGGGGAGAATTTACCACTGATCGAAGCCCATAAAAACTCTAACTTTCTGAGATTTGGCTCGTGATCCGGGCTTCTTTTCCTTCTACTCTGTTCTTTTCACGATGGAGGGGCCAGCCCATACAGGCCTTTAGGGGATGACCTTCTGGTGTATCTCCTTCTCACATTAATATCATTAAAAAAAAAAAAAAAACATCGAAAAAATTAGTGGACGAGAAAAATCGATATATCACACATCCATCCATCCAGTCCCCACGCACTTCCAAAAAAATGGCACTTTTTGGCCTCTCGACTAGAGATTCCAGATAATTTTTGGCAAAACCGTCACGTGCTAAAATTCAATCTCATTGAATACTTCAATTTGTGACCTTAATTGAGTCTATGGGTTCCGTAGTCTTTACCTGAGGACCCTTTGAAGTCGCGCTTGCCTCGAGAGCGATTCCAATACTTTCTCCCATGCTTCGCATTGGATAAAGTAAAAAACACTTTTTTCATGCACGATCACAATACTTGACCATACCCTGTATGGTAAGGTGAAAAAATGCAATGCAATTTTTTCGAGATTCAAGACACTTGTTACTTATCAATTTTAAAATAAAACTTATCACGATTAATATATAGTATGATTCAAATTTTGGAGGTGCAGTGTGTAGTTTGTCTGAAATTTCTTAGCTTGCAAAAGTGTTTCTTCTCAAAGGTTAGACATTAACCCGGATTGAGATTTGACATTTGGGTTCAAATCTCGAGGGGATGAAAGCTCGCTCTTTTGAGATTAAATAAATAAAAAATATTTAATCGATCCTTTTAATCGTAAATTAAATAAAAAAAAAAACTGGATTTTAAAATGCACTGTAAAGTAGAAAATAAATGTTTCTTCAGTACCCAATAATTTCATTGACATTTGAATAAAGATAAATAAACTGCAACGGATCGTTGCTAAAGTTTATCAAAATTCACTTGAAATATTAATATGTTTATTCCTTTATTATTAATCAGATATCACTTGCTATTTGAAGTCCATGTTGACTTAAATACTGGTCGATTCTCATCTAATACTTGAGGAATAACCATTCTACATTGGATTTTAAACGTTTCGGTTATTATTGGTAACCATTGCTGAAGACATGTAGGAATCGGCTTAAAATCAAAAATAACAATCGATTCTTATCTAATACTAGAGGAATAACCTTATTACATTCCATTTTTGATGTTTTGATTATTAATGGCAACCTCTACTGATAACGTGGAAGAATTGACTTAAAATCAAAAAGACTAAATTCTTTTATAGTAAACAACTCAAGCTTATTTTTCGTTGATTGAAATATCTAAAAAACGGCTGAAATAATTTTGATAAAAAAAAATTGGGTGAAACCATTCGGTCTACAAAAAAGCCCTAATGAGTGACGATAGAAAAAATTATATTTGTCGAGATATTAATTATTTTGTCAAAATGGCTGTTAGTGCGTCAGTATACGGTACCAAATTTCGTGTCCACTTTAGCCCAAAAACTAGTGTGAATATCAAAACATAATTTCACATGTATATTTTTTATATTGAGATTAAGAGCTGATTAGATTTTAGTTGAAATCGAACCCAAAATTAAAGGGGGGGTTAGTTTTTGAATTTTTATACTTCTGGGGTCCCACTGATTATGTATACAAAATTTGGTTGAGTTTGGTAAATGGCAAAGATTTTCATTTTTTGACACCCCCCCCATTTAGGGCGGTTAGTTTTTGAATGTTTAGACTTCTTGGGTCCCACTGATTATGTATACTAAATTTGGTTGAGTTTGGTACAAGGGCTTAGATTTTAATTTTTTACCCCCCCCCCCCATTTCAGGGGGTTAGTTTTTGCATTTTTAGACTTCTTGGATCCCACTGATTATGTATACAAAATTTGGTTGAGTTTGGTAAATGGCCAAGATTTTCATTTTTTGACCCTAGCCCCCCCCCCCCCATTTTGGGGATTAGATTTTGCATTTTTAGACTTCTGGGGGTCCACTGATTATGTATACAAAATTTTGTTGAGTTTGGTACAAGAGCCTAGATTTTCATTTTTACCCCCCCCATTTCGGGGGGTTAGTTTTTGCATTTTTAGACTTCTTGGATCCCACTGATTATGTATACAAAATTTGGTTGAGTTTGGTAAATGGCCAAGATTTTCATTTTTTGACCCTAGCCCCCCCCCCCATTTTGGGGATTAGATTTTGCATTTTTAGACTTCTGGGGGTCCACTGATTATGTATACAAAATTTGGTTGAGTTTGCTCAAACGACCTAGATTTTTAATTTTAAAAACCCCCCTCGACCCCCCTCAATTTTGGTTCGATATGCACCAAAATCTAATCAGCTCTTAATCTCAATGGACCAAAACTACGTGTGAAATTTGGTTTTGATATTCCCATTAGTTTTTGAGGTAGCTCCTACACAAATTTGGTAAAGCACAGACTAACTAACAGACATTTTGACAAAACAATTATTATCTCGAAAAATATAATTTTTTCGATGTTCACTTATTAGGGCTTTTTTGAAGAGCGAAATGCCATGGTTTCGCTCAATTTTTTTAATCAATATAGTTTCAGCCGTTTTTGAGATGTTTTGTAAAAAAGAATGAAAAAAAAACACATTTTTCATGCACGATTACAATACTTGACCATACCCTGTATGTAACTTTTTAGAAATTAAAAAGAAAAACATTTAAATTAATATACCTAATATAAAATTTATTTTTTCCTTCTCTAATCATTAAATTAATAATGAAAATATATATATAGGTAAACTACATATATATGTAAGTTATATTTTATATTTATGCTTTTAATTTTTATTTTATCTCATTAAATACGTAAGTAGCGGTGAAATTGGAACACATAGCTTGTTGTCTTTTTACTTTTGACCAACATGCCAAATTTGGGCGGACCACATTCCTTCGAGTTCATGGATAGATAGTTTTGCGGTTTTCGAATGCCGCACCTTGACATCTCTTCAGACAAATTCAACGACAATTCTTTAATAATCCATTAATATATTTCTTATTTTTAATTCCTATCTATTTTCAATTCATACTTAAAATGTGATTTTAATTATAAATATCGATGGTAGGTAAAAATCGTTATTTAGCGAAGCTTATTTATAGACCTAAAGCTACTGACCATTTTGGAAGCTGATTTCAGACCCCAAATAACATATCCCATACTGTAGTGTGATTAGCACACACCCCGAAAGTCAAATTCTTACTCGCGAAATCGAGTCGTTTTTAGGGGTAATCGTACCCTGAAGATGTCAAAAAATATCGTAAAATCGCCTCATTGATTATAACTCCTAAACTGTTTACTCAACGGCAAATTTACATTAGAAGGAAAATTGTAGAGGATGTAATTTTTGACATTTTTGTTTAAAAACAAATTTGAAAAAAAAATGAAAATTCTAGCTCTTTAAACCAAATTCTACCAAATTTCGTATTCATATTCTGTTGACACCCAGAAGGCTAGAAATTCAAAAACCAAGTTAAATTTGGTATGGCGCTAATGGCCCTGGCAGTGGATGCACCCTTAAAAATAAAAAAAATAAAAAACAAATTGATACACGTGGCTAGATTTTCATTTTATGACCCTCCCCCCATTTTGGATGGTTAGTTTTTGAATTTCTAGCCTTTTGGAGGCCCACTGATTATGTATACAAAATTTGTAATTTTTAAGGATTTAGGTGTTGGTTCTAGGTGAAACACTATAAGTAACTTATGAGGAGAATTTTCAGGTTAGGTTTCACAAAAGGAAATATTAAAACAAATGTATGTTTTTTTGAGTTTGATTCACTCGATATATATTTCGGGTTATTAGCCCATCATCAGGAGTTCAAATGAAATCTGAATACAAATTTGTAAAAACATTCAACAAGTAAAATTTTGAGAGAGAAGAGTATGTTCAGAAATTTTTTTAATATAAATAAAATGTTATTATTTAAAATAAACAAAATTAAAATTAAAACAAAAATTACAAACAAATCAAATTAAAATTAAAAACAAAATTACAAACAAAATCAAATTAAAACATAAAACAAATTACAAAACACCAAATATGTAATCGAATTTAGGAGTCAATTTTTAATTGATTAATTTTAGCCAAATTAGAATCAATGATTACATCTTTGTCAAAGTCCAATTGATTATTGAGAATACTGAATTTATTCATAAGTGCCAATTTAATTTCAGTTGATTCTAGAAGAAGAAGTCTGGGACCACTTCTTTCAAAATGAATTGGGGTAGGATTGGAAGTAGAAGCAGTGTGATTTGGGCTAATAACCCGAAATATATATCGAGTGAATCGAACTCAAAAAAACATACATTTGTTTTAATATTTCCTTTTGTGAAACCTAACCTAGAAAATTCTCCTCATAAGTTAAATACAAAATTTGGTTGAGTTTGGTCGAAAGGGCTAGAATTTTCATTTTTGATCCCCCCCCCCCTCCACATTTTGGGTGGTTATTTTCAAATTTTTTTTAAACAAAAATGTCAAAAATTACATACTCTGCAATTTTACTTCTAATGTAATTTGCCATTGAGTAAACAGTTTAGGAGTTATAATCAATGAGGCGATTTTAGTGTATTTTTTGACATTTTCAGGAGTCGATTACCCAAAAAAGGTCTCGATTTGGCGAGTAAGAATTTGACTTTCGGAGTGTGTGCCGATCACACTACAGTATGGTATTTGGATTCTAAAATTAGCTTCCAAAATGGTCAGTAGATCTTAGGACTATTAATTATGTGGGGTCAAAAATTTATACGGATTTTTTTTTGGACGCCCCCCCCCCCCCATCATCATCATCATTACGCTGTGTCACATTTTCTGGAACACCCTAACAAATATAACATTACAAAAGCTAGACTTCCCCTAACTATTAGAAACTGGAAATTGAAGATAGGCCAACTGGTGGTGAAAGCTTGAACTAGTTCAATTGGGTCTTCTGACAGATGATGGTTCAGTGTTTAAGGGTTTAAATGACATATAAACAAAAAACAAAACCTATCATCATCATCATTGAGTATACAGTCCTAAGACTGGTTTGATGCAACAATCCGTCTCCACTCGACTCTGTCCCCCGCCAGCTGTTTAACCTCTCTAAATGTCTGCATCCCATTACCCCAATTATTTGGTTGAAATATTCTAATCTGGTCTTCCCCTTCCCCTTTTCTTCCCACCTCCCCTCCAAGATATCCCTAAGCAGTCCCCTCATGTCTCAGTGTGTGCCCCATCATCTGACCTCTTCTCTTCTTCAGACTCTTCCACAAGGTTCTTCTTTCTCCGATTCTTCCAAGAACTTCTTCATTTGTAATTTATCCATCCAATTGATATTCATCATTCTTCTGTAGCACCACATTTCGAAAGCCTCCAATCTCTTTCTCTCCGCTTTTCCAATTGTCCAGGTTTCACACCCGTACATGGCTATGCTCCATACATATGTCTTCTACCTATCTATATATATATAAAATTAAGATTTTGTCTGTACGCAATTGGATGTTGATGAAAGCAGTCCACGGTGGTTGTAAAAAATAATAAGACTATAGAGGTTTTATTTACATTTATTTGTTAAACCGACGTTTCGAGATTTATTCTCTCCTTCTTCAGGTGTTAGCTGAAAGTAGTTCAAAACATAGTTACTTTCTGTCTCCCTTGAGTAACTATCCAAATCACGATCAAATTTTGGTTGCACACGTTTCAAAGCAAAGTTATGAACGAAAACACCCCCAACAAAACTCCTGTCAGTCTGTATGTTTGTGTGGTTTCCGCGAAAAGTTGCTCACGATTCACGTAAAAACGGCTGCAGGAATTATTATGAAATTTCAAATTTGGATCAGATTTCTTCTAAGTTACGTTTATTGGTATATAACGTTTTGATATTTTGACCCCAAAAGGGGGTTTGGGGTTTGGTTAGCAAGAGGGCGGCCGAAGGCGGGCCTTGCAGCTAGTAAGAAATAAAAACATTTCTTTAGAGCAGCGGTCGGGGAACTCGGGGTAAGTTACCCCAAATGGGGTAACAATGAAACTATCGGGGGTGATAAGGACATTTTTAACATTTTCTATTTTATAAACAATTATAGTATTTTTACTTTGATAACTTTTCCAGGAATTCAAAAACGTAAGATTAATAAAAGTTAAAAAAATATAAAAACATTAATAAAAGTTATGCGTTTTTGTCATTATGTGTGTTCGTATATTTTTTTCTTTTAACAAAGTCTTTTTGAAAAAGAAATCAGTTAAACCCGACATCGACATACCTTTGCGAACAGGGATTTTTGACTTTATTAAATGTAAAAACGAAGAATAGAAATCGGCTAAATGCCGAGGACTGTATTCAAATTGCGCTCACGTCAAAAAGTCCTAATTTTGATGTCATTTTAGCGAAAAATGAAACAAGATCATTTTTCTAAAAACTAAAAGTGTTTGAATTATGTTAATGTTTACAATTTTTATTTAATTACAGATAGTTTTCGTGTAAATTCCAATTAATTCAATAAATCTATATAATAAAAATGAATTTCTGTTTCTTTGTAAGCGCAGATCTCTCAAATGCCTGGACCGATTTGGCTAATTTTTTTAAATGTTCGTAATAGTCCAATTCAGGTTAATACGTAAAAAAAAATTGGAAAAATTGGCTGGAAAATTGGAAAATTCAGGAAAAACTAAAAAAAAATTCAGGTTAGCCAACATAGCTTGCCAAACAATAAAAGAACTAAACTAGCAAAAAAAACAAGTGTTGGCGACTCTGTTTCTAAGATTTTTGAGTGTCATTCATACTGAATAGTTCTAACTACATTATCGCTGAAGAAGAATTTAATATTGCAACAAAGATTTAAAAAGCTATCTATTTTTTTTTAAAGTAAATTTAAAAAAAAACGTCATGATAACTAAATTTTTGAAAAAGTTATGGTTATTGAAAAAAAGCTATCTTTTTTTCAAAAATTCCTTACTTCTTTTGGGTTGGAGTGAAAATTTTTTAAAATAATTCTGAAAACCGTCTTTAATAGGGTAGAAAAAATAAAAAAGTTTCAGCCAAGCTTTTGATTATATAGGTATATAGATGAAAACATATTTAATTTAAAATAAAATATGTTATTTAAAAATCATTTTTCTTAAAAATACCCTTGGGAATGTCACCTCATCCTTTTTCTATTGCACTTAAGACCCTCAGCCATTTCAAATGAACTAAGCCTTTTGGCTTTTGTATTCAAGCTCATTCATTCATTTCAATATTATTTATTTATTTCAAAGTTAATTAGAAAGGATTATTGAAACTATACTAACTAAACTAACAGAAAGGAATTGAAATTACCTTTTGGAATTTCTTTAAAAATATATTTTAAAGATTAAAATCAAATATATATTATATATATAAAATATTTTATTCTACTATAACTAATAAAACATCAATAAAGCACGGGTCCAGGGGGCGAAGCCACCTCTACATAAGGCACCGCCAAAGCCGGGCCTTGAAGCTAGTAATAAATAATATACATTTAAGCACCTTGCTTTTTTTGTTTTTCAGAATGTAGGGGTAACAGCGACCTATACAAAAATATTTTGGGGTAATGGTTAGAAAGTTCCCCCGACCACTGCTTTAGAGAGTGAGAAATTCCTTGAAAGATCTCTTTGAGTAGAAATTTTATTTTTTTTTATTTTTTTTTTTATTAATTTATTTTGGACAGAGTTCGTTTTTAGCAAAGTGGTCGTTTTTAGATGATTTTTCAACCTGTTGTTTAGAAATGGCTTAGCCCACCTAAGGCGGGCTTCGAAGTTCTGGAATTTATATAATCGTCCCCCTTATACCAAAACCACTAATACACAAACACCATATTTTGAGTTATTGCTATTTGAAAATTTTCTATAACACACTATTTACTTTTATTATTCGTGAATAAAGACCTCAAGTTTGAGGTTCATTCAATCGTTATTCTATCACATTCCTGTCTCTGTCTCTGTAATAGAAAGTTTGTCAAAGATTGGATTGAATATGACATTAGTAAACAAATCAGAAATTTAAACATTTGCGGTTTTGGCATAACGATGACGAATATGCTCATTTAGGAGCTCGTTGTTACCTTACTATGCCAGATGAGTTTTTTATTTCGAGACAGTCTTATAATTCAAAAACAATGCATTATATGAAAAAAGTTTCAAATAGAAGTTTATTTATATCAGAGGGGAAACTAAACTACGCCATTGTTTGTCGACCTAGAACAAGCTTTCAAGGGTATTTCGAGGTCAAGTTCTGTTTTTTAAATGAAAACCTATATGTTTCTGTACATATTCTGAATCTAGAAAAAAAAACTGAACAACTTTCATTGGAACTATTTTTTTATACATCAAATAAAATAAAAAAAAATTAAATCAATTAGATCTCAAAAAAACCTAATAATTATTTTTAACAATCATTCAACTTAATTATCAAATAATAATGATCAAATATTAGTATTTATATTGTATTTATTTGTTTCAATAAATAATTATAATTAATTATGTGTGATTTAAATAAAAATTCAAACTTTAATCAAATTAATCACAAAAATAAATGCTTCAACAACTTCATTACTAATTATCAAATATTTAATTATTAAATAAATAATTTAATAATTTTGCCCTCAGGAGCTTGATTTTATCGTGTTGTAAATCTATTAAAAAAACAAAACAGGAAATGTAAAGGGTACGAAGAAACTTAAAAGGCCAAAATAACGAAATTGGAACTGGAATTCATCTAGAAAACTTGCGATAACACTCTGGAATGTCTCAAAACAGTGTCGCAAAATTATTAAATTATTAATTATTATTAAATTATTTATTTAATAATTAAATATTTGATCATTATTATTTTATAATTAAATTGAATAATTGTTAAAAACAATTATTAGGATTTTTTTCAGATATAATTGATTTAATATTTTGCTTATTTAATGTCGTATAGAAAAATGGTTCTTATGAAAGTTGTTCAGTTTTTTTTTTTTTTTACTTTATCCAATGCGAAGCATGGGATAAAGTATTGTAATCGCTCTCGCGCCAAGCGGGACTTCAAAGGGTCCTCAGGTAAAGACTACGGAACCCATGGACTCAATTAAGGTCACAAATTGTAGTATTCAATTAGGTTGAATTTTAGCACGTGACGATTTTGCCAAAAATTACCAGGGATCTCGTCGAGAGGCCAAAAAGTGCCATTTTTTTGGAAGCTGCGTGGGGATGTATGTATGTATGTATGTTATCGTTTTTTCGTCCACGATTTTTCCACACCTTTGCACCGATTGAAATGAAATTGAAAACCTACGATTAGTTTAACAAAATGAAGCGCTGATTATTTTTTGGTACATATCGGCCCACAAACATTAGTACTTTATTTCAGTACTTTTTTAGTTTTTTCTAAATATCTTGAAAATGACTTAACCAATTTTGATGAAATTTAAAATCCTAATTAAGTACCTTGGGGACAACAAAAAAGTGTTAAATAAAGTTTTTAGTAAAAGTATATTTTAAAGTACTTTACTCTAGAGTAAGATTGTACTTTTTTTTAAATTCTTATTTTACCAAAATTTAAAAAAAACTTTAAAATTTATTCATTTGATTGGTAATATAGCTCATTTAAACTTGTTTATTAAGAATATGTACAGAAACATATAGCTTTCCATTTAAAAACAGAACTTGACCACGAAACACCCTTGAAAGTTTGTTCTAGGTCGGCAAACAATAGCGTAGTTTAGTTTCCCCCATGAAATAAATAAACTTTTATTTGAAACTTTTTTTCATATAATGCACTGTTTTTGAGTTATAAGACTGGCTCAAGATAAAAAAAAACTCACCCGGTATACTTAAGGCAAAGCCCCAAAACCCCTTTTAAGGTCCTGAAAAGTTGAAAGAGTTGCAGATTTGATATTTTGGTGGTGCATTGATAATTTGGAGGAGGTTTTATTGCCACTCACGCAACTTTACATTGTATATAGCTGGGTTGGTGCCAATTTTGAAATTTATTTTCGCGTTATCCTCACTGACAAAAGTAAGGATTTTAGGATTTCCAAAATATTGTCTTTCTTCCATCTGATCATACACGTGCCCTTTTTATTAGACAATAAATTAACTTCTGTTTTCGAAATGATCCAACAAATATTCAAGCTAATTCACATCGAGAGAATAATTTTCCTCAGAGATTTTCACCCCCCTGTACGCTCTCTCACGTGTCAGTTTGAAATTAACGACTGGAAAGCAGGGGCGTGATTTGATAACAATCTGCTTAGGCAACTGCAACCCCACCACTTGAAATGGGGTGCAAATTCTAGGGTTGATATTCTGTAGAGGAAGCTCTTCTAACGGTTTCAAAATTTATAATTCACTGATATCAACGCATACTTTACCAATAGGTAGCGTCAACGCGCTAAAAGTCATCTTTCAACTTAGACTGAAAAAAGACCGGACTAACCAATAAATATGCACAAGCTGGAAATAATTTTAATCGACGTTATATAGTTATGAGATTGTGACGGTTTCTGGCTAAAACCATGAACATTTTAGACTTTATTTCAAATTTTCGCTTATAGCTCGAAAACCATATGTCCTACGGAAAAGTTCACTCTTACAAAAATGAAAGATATAGTTATATAAATTAAAATTAAGGTTTTAACTGAAGGAAGAAGTTACCGAGCATCGCTCGGTGCCTCCAGGTACTTATTATTAAACCAGCAAAATATATTCCGATTTTTCGAAAACAGTTGGATCGATTATGATCAGATACATTTTTTTTTTTTATAAATTCGTTGTCTAAATTTATAGCATCTATTTATATTTTCGTTCCACGTCACTTGTCAATTTATCTAAAGCCAACTTTGATATTGTTTATCTGCTTGGAAATTCCCAGGGCTATAACCTAAGAGGCAGGCAGATTTTGTTTTGTGTCTCCCGGGAGACATCATCGAGCCCACAAACACTGACAATCCCTTTTAAACTAAGTGAAGTCCTTACCCTATTCTGAATATTATGAATAATAATACCTACTTTACAAATCTTCATTCTAAGGGCCGGTTGTATGTCGCAAAGTAAATGATTTTTACAAGTAGAAAGGGTAGATGGTAAATGGAGGGAGTGGGGTGGCCAATCAGATGACAGGCACTGAAAGTCCCTCCATTTACCATCTACCCTTTGTCACTTGTAAAAAGCATTTACTTTGTGACATACAACCGGCCCTAAGAAAGTATCTATAGTCTAAGATCCAGGCTTAGGTCGAACTTCACCCATCGAGGTTCCTAATGAAATTGATATTTGGATAATACATTGTACTAGCTGCAAGGCCTGCCTACGTCCCCTGGACCCCGCCCTCCCACCCACCACACCCCCCGAAACCCACCCAGCACTCGCACCACCCGCACCATGCACCCGTGCCCAAACCCCGGCCCCAGACCACCACCCCTCACCCAACCCACCTCGGACCCCCACCCCCCGACTACACCCCTGGACCCCCAACCTGTACCACCTCGGCTACACCCCCTGGACTCCACCTCGCACCGCCCCCTGCACTCCCACCCTATTCCGCCTCACTCCATCACCCCAGCCCCCCATTCCACCCACCCAATCCCACACCCAGTTTATGCATTTCTATCCTTCTAGTGACCCACAGATTATGTATACCAAATTTGGTTGTGTTTGGTCTAAGAGCAAGAATTTTCATATTTTGACCCTCCCCTCCCCTTTTTTGGGCGGTTTTTGGGGGGAATTTTTTTAAACAAAAGTTGTCAGAAATCACATCCCCTACAACCTTGCTCATAAAAAAATTATCCGTAGAGTTATTAGTTTATGAGTTATTTGATAATGTTCATTCGTGAGGACCCCCCACCCCCTTTTGGGGTCAAAATATCAAACATTACAACACTACAAATAAAAAAAAATTAACATAAGCTTGTACTCCTAGCCTATATCGAGCTTAAGTTTCGAATTTCGTAGCTCTGAGACTTATGGTTGCGAAACGTAGGGGGGGGGTACATACGTACGCACTGACTAATGGATTTTTGGCCCCTCTTTGGCCTCTGGGGACCAAAATATCCAGGTTTATGACCTAAATCCGGTTTCCAACTATTAAGGGCATCGATTCCTTCCACCTAGAAGTTACAACAAAATTAAATTATTTTTTTTCATCTCTGAGATAGAAGCTCTCAAAGAGTCAGGACCCAGACAGGCCATCGCAATACTTCCACATTATATTCTATATAATATAAATGTGAAAGTAAAAATGATCGTTTTTCAGTTTTATTTTCGCAATTTTTCTACTTATTTTCTACATTTTCCAGCTTCCAGTCCCCGGGGTTTCCTACAACCTAACAACCCAAAATAATGAAAAAATATAGCAACAACTTTGGCAAAGAGCTGGTGTAGGGGGGAGGTTCCGGCAAGTCTAATAAGGATTTATAGAGTTGCAATTCCAAGTATTCTTTTAAGGCCTCATCTTAATCTCATTTAGTGGGCATCACGATCCCGTCCCTGACTAGTACAAATATCAAAGTAAAAAGTAATCAATTATTAACCGACTTTGAAAAAAAGGAGGAGGTTATCAATTCAACGGAATGTCTGGTTTTTTTTGTGTTTGAACATTTATTTCTCTTTACCATGTGGACCGATTTGGATAATTTGTTTGCATTGGGTTCAGTCCTTTTTTGTTATGTATGTTCTCGCATAACTTCTTTGTTTATGGACCGATGTAGATGATTCTTTTTTTATTGGAAAGGGGATACCTTAAGGGTAATCCCATATTAATTTGGTCAAGTTCTGATGATATGATCAATGACAAAATAACGTAAATCTCCAATTCTTGTGAGCAAATAATCGAAATTATAATAAATAAAATATTTTATAAAAAAAAAAAAACAATCTTAAAACGTTCATTTAAAATCCGCTAACATTTCGAGATAATTTCTCTATTTATGAATTGAATTTTATTATCAATTTCTGATTTGGATGGATTAATTTCCGCAATATGGTATTGGAATAATTATCGGAAAAGAGGTTTTTTTTCTATAATTAGTTTTTTCCTCTTATTAAAAACAAGGACTAAAGATGATCAAGGACACTCAATGGTGGAGAAGTAATCTCCGGAGTCGAAGCTAAAATACAATGTATACATTAATTAATGTAAAATAATTGGTTATCAATTTCTGAGAGGAATGGGGGAGGGAATGATGGAATTGGAATAATTATCGGAAAAGAGGTTTTTTTATTTAATTAATTTTTTCCTCTTAATAAGGACTAAATAAATAAATAAATAAATAAATCTTTATTTCTCGACCTGCTTAGAGGCACAAGTCCTCGGTGGCTAGGTCCTCCAAACATCAATACAATCTAGCTACAACAATACATTAATAAACATCAATACAAATTAATTACAACAATTTAACAAATAATAAACAAGTAAAAAAAAAAAAGAAAAGAAAAAAAAAATTAGAAATGTATGCTCATTAACAAATAACATGACCATATATTTCTATCAAAAGACAAAAAGTAATTTAAAAATTCCGCGCAAAAACCCGATACCAGGAGCAAGCGGCGCATTAGCCATCCCGGCATTTGCCATAAGTTGTTAAGGAAACCTGGTCAAAACCTTAACAAGGATGGTATGACCTCTCTCTGCCTCACCTAATCTCTGCTTGCGAGAACTAAATAAAATTTTGCACAACTCTAGGACATTAGGACTTGACAAAATTTATAATTGATTTAATCATAGGGGGCAGAGGACTATAATCCCAAGTAGTAACAGACAGACTGTTCCACAAATCAATGCCAGATCCTACAAATGAATGTAAACCGATATTTTTCAAGAATCTTGGCTTACGAATCTTTTTTCTATGATCAGCTCTACCTAAATAATTTGGTTCCTGAAATCTATTCGTTATTTCCTCCCAACTCCTAAAACCCTTATATGCTTTGAAAATCACTTTCAATTTAGCCCATTCCCTTCTCTCCAATAAGCTAGACCATCCTAATTCATTAATCATTGAAGTGACACTACTAAACCTATCAAATTTACCAAAAACAAATCTAGCCGCCCTCCTTTGTACCATATCAATTTTTCTCTCTAATCGTTGTGGGTGTTTGTCCCAAACCACAGAACAATACTCTAAATTAGGTCTTACATAAGTTAAATAAACTTTTGACTTAACTTCTCTAGATGTACCCTTCAAAATTCTACCAAACATCCCCAATTTCCTATAAGCCTTATTGACTATATAACTAATATGCATATCCCACTTTAAATTTGCCTGAATATGTATGCCTAAATATTTATAAAATTTAGATTCATTGATAATATTTCCACCAATGTAATAATTTTGAGGACTAACCAAATTTCTAGTACTAAATCTAACCAAATTTGACTTGGAATGGTTTAGTTCCATTGAATTGGATCTACACCATCCTTCAATTTGATCCAGGTCATTCTGTAAAGTAAGGCTATCACAATCATTATCAATTACTCTATATACGACACAATCATCCGCGAAAAGCCTAATAGATGATTGCACGATAGAAGGCAAATCATTTACATATATAAGAAAAAGAAGAGGACCCAGAACACTACCTTGAATCACCCCAGACGTGACATCTACTCTATCAGACAGACCATAACCCACTTTTACAATTTGAGTTCTATCCCTAAGAAAACACCGAATAAATTTAATTAACTTAACAGACAACCCTGACGAGTTTAATTTTTCTAAAATAATTTTATGACTGACTTTATCGAAAGCCTTGGCAAAGTCCAAAAATACTGCATCTACACACTGACTTTTATCCAAAGCTTCCTGTAATTCCTGAATAAAAGAAACTAATTGAGAATTACAGGAATAATTTTTTCTAAAACCATGTTGCCTATGATAGAACCATCCTTGCCCTTCCAAATACGAGCGGATATGAGAGTCTACCAACCTCTCTAAAATTTTGCCCACCAGACTTGTTAAACTCACTGGCCTATAATTACAAGCTAAGCTCTTATCTCCCCCTTTATAAACAGGAATAACTAACGCTCTTTTCCAACCAATAGGCATAGTTCCCTCATCCAAACATCTATTAAAAAGTAAACATAAAAATTTTGAAATACTATCCACTACAAATTTCAAGAGATCACTATTAATTTCATCCTCCCCCGAGGCCTTTCCTGGTTTTAACCTCTTAATACCTAATGTTACATCCGATTCCAAAATGACTAAATCCTCCATCTGACTATCACTAGAACCTCCATCAACTAACTCACCCTCCTCTAGAGCTACAAAAACGGACGAATACTGTCTATTTAATAAATTTGCCTTCAACACATTATCCTCAACCAATTCACCATCATCCCCTAAAAGCGCAGGGACATTTGCCGAAACATTTAATTCCTTAAGAAACGAATAAACATTAAACCAATTTCTATTACTACTATTCCTATCTATATAATTATTCAAATAATTAACTCTAGCCAAATTCTTTTTTTCAATTAACAGCCTATTTAGCTCTCGGAATTTTCTTTTATGATTCGAAGACTTATTCCTATTAGAATATGCTATCCTACATTTCCGTTTTAAATTCTTAATGGTTCTATCATAGTAAACAGGATCGTTACCCACTTTAACTAATTTAGAGGGAATAAATTTATATTTTCCTTCTTCCAAAAGATTCATAAGCCCATCCCATTGCTGATCTACATTCCGAATTACAGACCATTCTAAAAATTTAGATTCCAAAAAATTATTAAATCCCATTTTATCTCCTAATCTATACAGCCAACGCTTCTTTTCGAAGGTTAGAGACTGACTAACTGTTCCCAAATATTCTATTACCACAGAATAATGATCACTAATTCCATCTTCAATAGTGACTCTCATATTATCACTATCAAAGTTGGTTAAACAGACATCGAGGACAGACGCTTGCCCACTGGACCTCTGCCTAGTCCCCTCCCTAACAATTTGGATAAAATTTCTACTTTTGAAAATATCATCAACCAAAATTTGAGCAAGAGAATTACTATTTGTCGCAGATGACCAATTTACATTAGGCAAATTTAAATCTCCACAAACTAAAATATCCTTACTTTGCATAGATGTACAATTTAAAAAATTATCTAAGTTTTCTAAAATTTTGAAGTCCTGACTAGGAGATCTATATAACCCAACAATCACCCTACTTATACGTCCAAATTTCACATTCACCCCTAACATCTCCTCTTGTAAATCTAAAAAATTTAAACTACTCGGAAGCGAATCCTTGACTGCTATAAAGACTCCACCCCCTCTAACAGACTGCCTATCCCTTCTATAGACTATATAACCCTTAGGAAATACCTCATTATTCGAAATCTCCTCCCTAAGCCAAGATTCTGTACCAACAATAACATCTGGATTAATTAAATCCACATGTTGTCCAAAATTTAGAATTTTATTCAAGATACTTCTACAATTTATTATTAACAACTTAAATCTCTGATTTTTATTTCTGAAAATTGTCCTCTTACCCCCTCCATTTAGTTTTTTTGATATTCCAGTATACTATCAATACACACCTTCCCTAACTTGTAGGAACCAGACCTATTTAAATTAATACCATTCTTGCCTAAATCTTTATAATCTAAATAACTATTTGAATTTATAAACTTACAACCATACTTGAAACAGACACTTTCTAAAATATGATTTGCCCAATTGATCCTTCTAAAATCTACATCCCTTCTATAAAGTATACCACTAAATATTAATTTTGCTCCCTGAAATTTATTTCTAAGAGAAATAACTAATCTATCAAATTTTAAACGGAATACCTCAGCAGTAATATCATAGATATTATGCGTGCCTACATGAATAAAAACTAAATCCTTTCTAGCCCCTACATACCTCTCTACCATATTTCCCAACTGTTCAAATCTTATACCGGGGAAACACCATGAACTAAACCCCCGGGATGCAGTATATGATGCCGAATATTTAAATAAACTATCCCCTAAAATTAAAACTCTATTATCAATTTCTCTAACCCCTGAATTATCTAGTAAAATATCTCTCTCCTGACAGACCGCCGAATTAATCTGGCCTTGGCCAATAAAATTTCTAATAGTATCTAACTCTTCTCGAACCTGAACCAATTCCTTCTCCAAAATATTAATTTTCTCTTTCATCCTTTCTAAACTATCATCTTCGGAAAGAAATCTATCACTGGTTCCAACACCTATACTCCTAGTCTCAATTCTTGAATCACTATATATCTCAACCATATCTAAAAAAAAAACGAAAATTTTTCTTTTTTTGAAAATAAACAAAATGTTTACCTTAGCAACGCAGAGATATCCTTATTTCTGCCTAATTTCAAATCCAACCCTTGTTTTTCCTATCTCTAAATGAAAGGACGAGTTACAAAACTCCTCCGTCCAAAAGAGACAAAAAAAGAACTAATAAAATATTGGCAAACAGTTGTAAATTTATCAGCCAATTTTTTATTTACCTAACAGGCTTCAAAGAATATACAGGTATAAAAGATGATCAAGGACATTCGGTGGTGGAGAAGTAATCTCCGGAGTCGAAGCTCAAAAACAATGTATGGATAAATTCATGTAAAATAAATGGTATAATAATTAATTATCAATTTCTGATTCCTTCGCCCGAATCTTTCTCTTACGAGATGGATGCAAGGTATTATCATAAGTCACTATTAATAAACATCACTAAAAAGAGAAAAATAAAAATAATTTTTAGAAAGAAAAAAAACCGACTTCAAAAAATTAAATGCATCAAATAAAATAATAGGAACTCAAAATAAAATAAAATGCACTAAAAGGTATAAAATAATTATCTTATTTAGTTACAATTAAACGATGAAATATTAACATGAAATTACTTTTTGAAGTCGGTGCCAAACAAACTATACCTATAAGCGAGCTTACCCATCAAACGTACTAACTAAGATCCGTCGAGTTCGTTTCATAAAATGTATATGTTTGGCACCGACTTCAAAAAGTAATTTCATGTTATTATTTCGTCGTCTAGTTTTAACTAAATTAGATAATTATTTTATACCTTTTAGTGGATTTTATTTTATTTTTGAATTCTTATTATTTTATCTGTTGCATTTAATTTTTTGAAGTCGGTTTTTTTTGTGTATATAGGTATATAAATAAATTCCGTATAATTATTTTTTTAATTAAATAACAATTTATCGAATTTTTTAATCAATTAAATAAATAATAATTTTATAGAAGGAATTTTTTTACATGAAATAGACTTCGATTTCGGAGATTACTTCCCCACCATCGACTGTACTTGATCTTCTAGCTTGCGATAATATTTTTAGTCCGTGTTTTTTAATAAGAGGAATTTTAATCAATTAAATTGGCAAATTCTAATATATAACAATATTTGGTATAAAGTATTAGTGGGTTTTAAAATTAAAAACCAATTAAAAACCCAATTAAAAATAAAAGATAATCGAACAAAATGTAAATAAACATTTTTTATTGAATTGAAAATTTTTTTTTTTTTTTTTTTTTTTTAAATTTTATTAAACCAATTATTTTACATTAATTAATGTATACCTTGTATTTTAGCTTCGATTTCGGAGATTTCTTCTCCACCATCGAGTGTCCTTATTCATATTTAGTCCGTGTTTTTAATAAGAGGAAAAATCTAATTAGATAAAAAAACCTCTTTTCCGATAATTATTTAAATTCCATTATTCCCCAATCAAATCGATTGGTATCTCTCCTCCTCTCCTTCTCCTTGAATTGAAAATTCCTAATTTTAATGTAATATATTAATATTTGCTATAACCTATTAGTGGGTTTTAAAATTAAAAAGTCGGTTTTTTTTTCTAAATTTTCTTTTTTTTTTTTTTTTTAAATAAAGTTAATGAAAGTGTTAAGATTTTCATTAGAATTAATTAATTAAAAACTACATTCATCAAGTATAAATATAATGGTTTTATTATGTTCAGAATTTTTCTTATCGTTATTTAGAAAAAGTAGATAAAAACATGATGAAAATGATTTAATATATTTCTTGATTAAACCCAAATCTCTTATAAAAACCATATGCTAAGTATATAATTGAGCGAACTTAAAGTATTTTTTAAATTAAGGGTCTGCCTTCCTTATATAATGTTTCAATTTTCAATAATTAAGTTCGATAATGTTTAAATTAATACCTCTACTTATAAGAGGATTAATCTAAATCAGATTTCCAGCTATAAAATTAAATCAAGATGAAATTCAGAATATGTAATTAATTTAAAATTACTGTAATTCTTTTCAGATTTTCAAAAGAGAAAACTTTCTGTGTTCTGTTTTCTCTGTGAACTCCTGAAGATGGGCACGTACCCCGAAATATACCATATAGAGAGTGTTGCTAACAAGCATCTTATCTTTTATTTTTGTAAAACCTACCTAGAATTTTATATTTATTAAAAAAATTTTAAATTTGTTAAATTTTCTTTACTTTATTAATATAATCGGTAATTAATATAGATTGTGGTGTTGGTGCATGGTGAAATATCTTATATATAAAAGCCCTTGTCAGACAGTACCCGTGGCGCTGTCAGGTGAACATGTGGGAGAAAAAGCAACTAATATTCAATGACTGTTGCTAGATTGTCAAATTTTTCAAATAAAACATCTCTATTCTCTATATACATTATATATTTAATATCTCTATATATTAATATATTCCTCTATATAGCTTAGAATATTAGATTTACGGCGTGTCTCATTTGAAATTTTAGTAGACAAATTTATTAATTTTAAATATATTAATATAAATTTAATTTTTTGGAAATAATTCATACCGCGAAAATTATATTTTTTTTTTTTGAATTTAAGAAAAATATAAATTCTTAAAATTTTAGTAGACAAATTAATTTTAAAATATATATATTATATATATTTAATTTATAATATAAGTTTTAATGAGATATGATTTAATGGGATAATGAGATTAATTCTTAATTTATTACAGCGCGGGTCATTTGAAATTTTAGTAGATAAATTAATTTTAAAATTATTATATATAATTATTTTAGAGACATTTTTTAGATAAATTTAAATATTGAAATGTATTATTAAAAAAGAAATAGGTTTCCAACCGATCGGGAATTTCGAAAGAAATGGTTGCATGCTCTAATAAAGTATTTATAAAGCATTTAATGATATTTTTTCATCTTTCTTTGATCAATATTCATTATTCAAAAAAATATTTTTTCAAAACATATAATTACGGACAGCTAATAATCACATCTCGAGACGCTGCCCGCCAGGGCCACTCAGCCCGGAGGGCCGAGCCTACGGCACGCCCGGCACTGCTGGTCTTTAATAAAAGATAAAAGTAAATAAATATTATATGAAATGTTCATTTACTATGAGTTAAGATTTCTAGGTCACTTGTTTCATATTAAAATTAAAAAAAAATAAAAATAATAAAAGATGTAAATTTTAATGTGAAACAAGTGACCTAGAAATCTTAACTCCTAGTAAATGAATATTGCATATAATATTTATTTACTTTTATCTTTAATATAATCGGCTTGCGCAACAACGTGATTTTTTTTAATTTTAAAACCCACTTAAAGTTCATGACAAATAAAATTTATTAAAATTAGGAAATTTAAATTACTATTTTAAAATCCACTACGGAGTCCAGGAGGCGTAGCCCCTAGCATCGTGACCAGCAAGATGCACGCCGAAGGCGGGTTTCGCAGCTGGTTAATATATAATTGCTTTTATAAAATTAACAAATTCAAACATGGCCGGCCTGGGGCAAGAATTTTATTCAGGGCCAATTTTTGGCCAGCAGAATGCCCACCGAGCGATGCACGGTAACCAAATTAAAAAAAATACAAATATGTATATAGTAAACGCCCCCTGGACCCCACGAAACCACGCGCCTCGCCCCCACCACTACATCCTCATTCCGCCCCATCCCACCCAAACCCCGCCCTAAAAACCCAGCACCTCGCCCCCACCCCCGGATCCTCCACAACTGAACCCTCACCCCTTTACCCCCCACATCTATCCCCATCCCACACCCAGTTTTGCATTTCTAGATTTCTAGTGGTCCACAGATTGTGTGTATCTGTATATAGGTATTTTTTTGTAATCAAATTAATTATTCTCAGGTAGACAAATCCCATTCTTAGGGTTTTAAAAAAAGGTTTCCCTTTTCCTTACTACATTGGGCGAATGTTATATATTTTTGTATTTTTTTAATTTGAAAGCAGCTCTCAAATAAAAATCGACCTTTTTATCAGAATTTTAAATTAAAAATAATATTAAAATAAAGCTTTTAACTGAAAGAAGAAGTTACCGAGCATCTCTCGGTACCTCCAGGTACTAGGTTCTTATAGGCTTAAATAGTCAAGGAGGATACAGGAATACTAGAAAGAAGTTCTCAAAGGATGTTCACTCTAAGCTATTTTTTTTTTAAATGAATATTTTGCAAAGTTCATTCAATTGGTGGCCTTGATCTCTTATTGAAGTTCAATGGATGTTTTTTTCTATTTTAATGCAATGCACTAATACATAATATTGTATTTTCACTCGCACTGAAAAGCCAACGACGAATATATATATATTATAATTAAATATTTTTAAAATAGAATTTAAATTAAAATAAATAATGATCTTTATTATCCAAAATAAAAAAAAATACAACATGTTTTACAATTATAAAAAAACTTCGACCTCGAGGCCCGAAAGCCTCACCATCGAATGTCCATTATTTTTATTTTATTATACATTATTCTCACTCCTTATTATGGTAAGGGAAAAAATTGATAAAAAAACCCCATATACTTTATTTTTAACATAAAAAAAAGAAAACACAAAAACAAAACAAAATGAATGATGATGAAATGAATATCACTAAATGAGAAATGAAGTGTCACATCCGGTATAGTTCGTTAATTAGAGGGTTGAGACTTGATTGTGCATTATTTTGGAATTTTTTAACACTATTTTCTAGGTTTTCTTTTAGAGAAGTCATGTTTAGCCCGATTCTTATTATATGGTTGTTGATTCCAGGAGGAGGAATTGTCATTTTCCTTAATGTTTTTGACTGGACCCTTTCCAAATCGTTGAGCCTGGTTTTGGAGGCGAAGGGGAGCCATGCAGGGGCAGCGAATCCCATGACTGGCCGAACAAGCATTTTGTATAGTGTCAACTTTTCATTCAGAGGAAGCAGGCTGCCAGGTCTAATCAAAGGCCAAATGATTTTTGCTGCCAGGAGACCCTTCTCTCTGGCTAACTTGGTATGGAGAGCCCAATTCACCCTACGGTCAAGTGTAGCACCAAGATATCGCACACTAGGCTGCCATTTTAATTCATATCCACCGATATCTAATGTAGTATTAATATATTTAAATTTTCTTGTAAAAAGAATAGCTTCAGACTTATTTGGGTTTATTTTGAGTCTCCAATCTTTGAAATAGTTTAACACAACCTGTGTTTCCTCTTTTAAAATAGAATTAAATTATTAGTTTTTAATACAAAACATGAACAATTTCAGACCACCTTTGAATAAATAAATTAAACCAAAAATAATTTTTTCTTTTAGAAATAAAAATAAAAGTAATAATATTTAATTTTTTTTTTTTTTAAATTGTATCTAAAAGGATATTACTTAGGGGGACGAGAATATAACATGCGTTTGCTACGCAGACAATGCAGCACTCGTTGCAGAAGATGAAGATTCCCTCCAGCGCCTCGTGTATAAATTTAGCTGTGTTGCGCATAAATTCGGTCTCACTCTGTCAACCAAGAAGACCAAAACACTGACAATCTCTAAATCACCACTCCGATGCAAACTACAACTGTACGATACCATTGTCGAACAAGTCATGTCCTTCACATACCTTGGCATCCAAATGACCTCTCATCAAGACCTAGAAACAGAGGTAAGACATCAGGCAATAAAAGCCTCAAAAATATCGGGTTGCCTTAACAATGCAATCTGGTCAAATCAATATTTAAGAACGGAGGCCAAGGTATGAGTCTACAAAACCGTAGTACGTCCAATATTAACTTACGCAGCAGAGACAAGACCCGATTCTGCAAAAACTTCTCAATTATTGGAAACGACTGAAATGAAGACATTACGAAGGATAATGAACGTGACCAGGCTCGATAGGATGAAGAGTGAAGATATTAGAGAAAAATGTGGAATACAAAAGGAGGGCGAATGGGTTAAAAGAAGAAGAGCGGAATGGTATGAGCATGTCAGAAGACCGACTGGTAAAGAAAGTGATGACAAACAAGCCGGTTGGAATAAGAAGTAGAGGTCGTCCTAAGAAGAGATGGTATGACGTTCTGGAAGAAACAAACCAATAGGTTTAAAAATAAGAAGAAGAAGAAGAAGAAGAAGAAGAAGAAGAAGAAATTGTATTCTCCCAGAACTTGGATAAAAACACAATTTTCTTTTGTTCATTTGATAATTTAAATTAATCACTTATTATTTTTGTTTCGTCTAAAATTTCAATATTCAAAATTTTTAATTAAATTATAGTTAAATTTCCATACCCAGATTATTAAATTAAGTAACTTGGGGTTGACAGAACCTAGAATATAACTATGGCGTTAAACTGATGGTAATAAGTTTGCTAAATTGCACCATAAGATAATTAATTTTAATTAAATTAAATTTATTTATGTAAAGAATTGAGTATCTATTTGAGAAAGAAAGATTGAGTTTTTTCTCAAAATCAACTTGTGACATGAATCAATTAATTTTATGAACATGTTTTGGTCATTTATCAAAGATATTAATAGATAAGTTTACATTGCATGTAGGAGGGTTTTGTCCCCTCGGGAGTCGAACCCAAGCACTAGTATGCTTTCCGGGCAACTAGTCCAGACCCTTGAGACACTTACCTCCAAACTTCGTTATATATTGCATGTTTGGAGGTAAGTGTCTCAAGGGTCTGGACTAGTTGCCCGGAAAGCATACTAGTGCTTGGGTTCGACTCCCGAGGGGACAAAACCCTCCTACATGCAATGTAAACTTATCTATTAATATCTTTGATAAATGACCAAAACATGTTCATAAATTTATTTATATTAAATTTAGCATTTTAATAAAGATCAAGAAAAAATAAATATATTTATTTACTAGCTGCGAGGCCCGCCTTCGTCCCCTGGACCCACACTGAATTTTCATTTTTTAACTCTCCCCATTTTTTGTGGTTTTTTTGTGATTTTTTTTTTTTAATCAAAAGTTGTCTGAAATCACATCCCCTACAACTTTGCTCATAACAAAAATTGCCGTAAATAGTTTAAGAGTTATTTGATAATATCCATTTGTGCGCCCCCCCCCCCCTCCCCCAACCAATCCCATTTTGGGATCAAAATATCAAAACGTTATATAGCAATTATTTCAAGTTAGAAGATATCTGATCCAAATATGAAATTTTATAATAATTCCTTCAGCCGTGAGCAAAATATGTGCGGAACCCAAGGAAACATACCGTACATACAGGAGTTTTGTTGAGCGTGTTTTCGTTGAAAACTCTGCTTAAAACGTGTGCAACCAAAATTTGGTGTGATTTGGACAAATGTACAGATAAAACCTTAATTTTATATAGGTGTACCTATATAGATTTTTCAGTGATAATTCCTAATAAGACGAGATTTAAATGCATGTCCGGGTCGAGTATTCTAAGCACTTACTCACGATCCTAGTCAAGCTGGTTAATGGAACAACATAGTGACGTAAAAACTATATACCCGTGACGTAATTTTTAATTCCTCTTCGATACCTTCAGACTTAACTAATTCTTGACCCTTTCTTTACCTTTTTCTTTTCTATCTTGCTAAAAAAAAAAATAAGATGACGTGTTCTGATGTGGCCATCCACTTGACTTTACCATACAACCTGGCCCCTCTCCTTATATTTCATATTTAATAAAATTATTTATAATCATGTATGGTAGGGGGGTTAGTTTTCGCATTTTTAGATTACTGTGGGCCCACTGATTATGTATACAAAATTTGGTTCAGTTTGGTACAAGAGCCTAGATTTTCATTTTTTGACCCCCCCCCCTCCCCATTTTGGGCGGTTAACTTTTGCATTTTTAGACTTCTGGGGGTCCACTGATTGTGTATACAAAATTTCGTTGAGTTTGGTAAATGGCCAAGATTTTCATTTTTTGACACTACACCCCACCCCCCACCCCCACCCTATTTTGGGCGGTTATTTTTTTCATTTTTAGATTTCTGGGGTCCCACTGATTCTGTATACAAAATTTGGTTCAGTTTGGTACAAGAGCCTAGATTTTCATTTGTTGACTCTACACCCCCCCTCCACCCCGTTTCGGGCAGTTAATTTTTGCATTTTTAGACTTCTGAAGGGTTACTGATTATGTATACAAAATTTGGTTCAGCTTGGTACAAGAGCCTAGATTTTCATTTTTGACCCTACACCCCACCCCCTCCCTATTTTGAGCGGTTAGTTTTTGCATTTTTAGATTTCTGGGGTCCCACTGATTCTGTATACAAAATTTGGTTGAGTTTGCTCAAATGGCCTAGATTTTTAATTTTTAACCCCCCCCCCCTCCCCCTCTCTTAATTTTGGGTCGATATGCACCAAAATCTAATCAGCTCTTAATCTCAATGGATCAAAACTACGTGTGAAATTTGGTTTTGATATTCACACTAGTTTTTGAACTAGCTCGTCCACAAAAATTTGGTAACGCACAGACTAACTAACTAACTAACAACCAGACAGACTAACAGACATTTTGATAAAACAATTATTATCTCGAAAAATATAATTTTTTCGATGTTCACTTATTAGGGCTTTTTTGTAGACCGAAATGCCATGGTATCGCTCAATTTTTTTAATCAAAATAGTTTCAGCCGTTTTTGAGATATTTCCGAAAAAAAGAAGGAAAAAAAACACTTTTTTCATGCACGATTACAATACTTAACCATACCCTGTATGGTAAAGTAAAAATAAAGTCAACTCAATCGGATGTACGGACGCATAAAAGACAAACACACACACACACATATACACTGACGCACATTAATTTTTTACATAAGATATATATGCTGATTTATATTATTAAATTTTTATCCCTATTTGGGCTAAAAAAATCAAGATAAAAAAAAGCTTGCGAAATTCTACTCTCTCCAAAATTGTATTTTACAAATGATGATATAGTAATATTTTATATATTTAATTATGAATTTGCTATACTGCATATATAATATGATAACACAATTTATTATAATTTTATAAAAACTTCATTTGAGTAAAAGAAATTGTCACAATTCTGTTTTCTATACTACTTTTTACTTATCTCTAGTTTCAATAAGAAAATATGACATTAAATAATCTACTAGTAATGATTTTGCATAAATGCTATTTAGCTAATGTTTGTCCAATCAGGCACGTTTGCTTTTAAAGCTGATCCAACAGTTGGGAATATTTTTTAAGAATAGTTCATTTCTTATATATGATTTTTTTGAAAAATCTTATTATATTAAACGAGCAATCTATATATATAAAATTCTTTGCCCGATACACTCACTCACTCACTCACTCATCATCAAAACAGCCAGAACCACTGGACATAGAAACATGAAATTTGGAGAGGATATTACATCTATGACATAGGGGCTCAAGAAGAAAAGATTTTTCGAAATTCGACCCTTAAGGGGGTCAAAGGGGGCAAAGTGTGTTTTCACTGATTATGCGATATCTCTTAAGGACGATAAAATATCTACTTGCTTTTTACTTATAAAAATACTAAATTAAAATATCTAAAAACTAATTTCAGGATTTTTTGAAAATTCGACCCCTAAAGGGGTCAAAAGGGCAAAATATCTTTGCAATGTGTTTCCACTAATTATGCATTTTCAATTAATAACGATAAGATATCTAGTTGATTTTTACTTAATAAAATTCTAAATACAAATATCTAAAAAGTAATTTCAGGATTTTTTGAAATTCGACTCCCAACTATCCAAAATGTGAGTGGGGGCAAAAATTAAAACTCTCTCCTATCTTGATCAAATATTGTAGAATTATTCTTTATTACTTTAAGAAACTATTCCTGTAAAAATCAACTATCAAAATTGACTGTATGGGGGCGAAGGGGGGGGGGGGGCAAAATATAGAAATTTTTAGCTTTTTTGTACATTTACTCTTTAGAAAACTGAGAGTTATTTATTTGAAAATATCTAAAAAATAATTTCAACATCCCAAAATGTGAGTGGGGGCAAAAAATTAATACTCTCTCCGATATAGATCAAATTTTGTAATGTTAGTTTTTAAGACTATATAAAATGTATGCTGTAAAAATCAATAGCCAAAATGAGTGCGTGGGGGCGAAAGAGGGGGCAAAATATTACAAATATATATTAAAGACCTAATAATCACATGCCGAGACGCTGCCCGCCAGGGCCACCTCCCTGGAGGGCCGAGCTGTAGAGGGCGTGCCGAAGGCTTGTATATATATATGATATATCCAATCGGTTTCTCGAAAGCGGCTCTAACGATTTGGATGAAATTCACGGGTTAGAGGGTTTTTGTGTTGACAATTCGATCTGTCACGGTCTCATCTTCAGCTAAGTTGTTTTTGATGGTTTTTTTGTTAATTGAAATAATTGTTCACAGGTGGTTGTCTCGATAAAAATGTATAATTACATTTTTATTCAATTTCCTTTTTATAATTAATTGGATTTTAAATTTTAAATCCCACTAATAAATCATAATATAAATATTTTTTTTGAGTGAATACTGAATAGACTTAATATTTCAATTACTTATCTGTCTCAATCTGTAAAAATTTAAATTAAAAGAACAAACAAGATTAAGAGAAAAAAAGAAGAAAAATTTAATTTAATTTACTTTCAATTTCCTTTGTCCTAAATAGTGAAAATATAACTTTCACAATTGTGACTTATTAAACCTCATAGGGAAGATAAGTACAAACAAACACATGCATTACCGAGCATCGATCGGTGTACCAGGTACTTTATTTTTATATGAGTTAAAGTAATGATTTTATTCAATTAAATGTTAATAATTGAATTGCATCACTGACATCCAAGGGTGAGGGAGCAAGTTTCCTTAACAACTTATGGCAAATGTCGGGATGGCTAATGCGTCGTTTGCTCCTGGTATCGGGTTTTTGAGCGGAATTATTAAAATTACGTTTTGTCTTTTAATGGAAATCTATGATCATACATTTCTATTTTTTTCTTTTTCTTTTTCTTGTTTTCTGTTTTGTTGACCTAGCCACCGAGGACTTGTGCCTCTAAGCAGGTCGAGTAATAAAGATTTATTTATTTATTTAAGTTCGAATCCTGCTCAATCACTAATTAAAAATAAAAGCGGCCAAGTGCGAGCCTGGCAGAGGCGGATAAATTATGACGGTTCATTGTATGTCACCTTATAATGGTTGAGTAGGTTTTTTATCAACGGGTTACAAAACTAGGGGGGGGGGGGGGACTATGAAGGGACCAAAGAGGAAGGCTGCGACGAAAATGCCATCTGGTGAGCGAGACCGGGTAATCAAAATTATTCATTCTTTTGCGGCCAGTGGGAAAAAATCGGATTTAGGCCGCCAAAATTCTGAAACTTGTCACAGAAGGGTTTTCCATAGCGCTGAGTCCATTTTCATGTTATTTTGAGCCAATTTTCAAAATTGAACCCTGAGAGGGGGGGGGCACGCGAGAACACCTGAAAATTTTCAAAAATCTCGTGTTTGGTATGAAAATATGTTTTTTAGCCTCCAGAATCTGTTTCTGACAAAAAAAAACAGTAACACTATTATACAAAATAAACGTATTTAAATCGTCATTTCCATGTTTTGTAGTGTTTTTTTGCGTAAAAACTTAAATCTAGAGAACATTTAGTCCGTTGTTGCCCAAGGTAGCGAATCATAGCAGTAAATGATTGATGTATGTTGGTGAAAGTACATATACTAACGGAGATATGTGCGCAAAAAATTTTGGGGCATATTTTGTCGGTCAACTTTTATAAAAAAAAGAAACAGTCTAAAAGTAGTTTTTTTTTAATATTTAATTCTCGCCTTACAATGATTCAAAACTAAAAAAGAAATACAAATTCGAAATCTGCGTAAAAATTGCTGTAAGAATCGAGGGGTGAATCGCGACCTAAAATCGTGTACACCTACTTCCACTTCCACTTTTATTTCCAAGTAGAATACAATAGATTATCTAATGAATTCCAAAGTAATTCCAAAGACAGTGTACACCTAATTCCAATCGCGGTTCACCCTTCGGTAAGAATACATAAACATTGAAAAGGTGAACACATAAAAATAATTTTTAAGAAAAAAATAAAAACCGACTTCAAAAAAGTAAATGCAACAAATAAAATACACCAAAAGGTATAAAATAACTATTATCCTATTTAGTTACAACTAAACGACGAAATATTAACATGAAATTACTTTTTGAAGTCGGTACCAAACAAACTATACCTATAAGCGAGCGTACCCGCCAAACGTACTAAGTAAGATCCGTCGAGTGCGATTCACAAAAGGTATATGTTTGGTACCGACTTCAAAAAGTAATTTCATGTTAATATTTCGTCGTTTAGTTGTAACTAAATAAGATAATACTTATTTTATACCTTTTAGTGTATTTTATTTGTTGCATTTAATTTTTTGAAGTCGGTTTTTATTTTTTTCTTAAAAATTATTTTTATTTTTCTCTTTTATTAGTGATGTTATTAATAGTGATCATATCATCAGAACTTGACCAAATTAATATGACACCATCCCTAAGACACCCTCTTTCGGATAAAAAAAGAACCATCGAAATCGGTTCATAAACAAAGAGGTTAGGTCTAAACAAACCTAATAAAAAAGGTCTAATACCTATGAAAAAAAAACGAAAAAAAAATGGGACCAATCGGAAGCTAGACTGGACCCAATGCAAAAAAAAATTTCAAAATCGGTTGACAATTGGCGGAGATATAAGGTAACATAGGCACAAAAAAAAAAAATTCAGTCGAATAGAGAACCTCCTCCTTTTTGAAGTCGGTTAAAAACCATAGCTACCAAATAACATACTCAAAATCTTGCAACTGGCTCGTATAAAACAAGGCCCACTTTGATCATCACTGTAGAAACCGCACTATCACGGAGATCGTCACCATATACAAAACTGGATGCCCTGGATAATGCTTGACAAGATTCAAGTATATTTTTTTGCAACGAAATTTTCTCTGGAGAGAGACGGACTGGTAGAAATTTTAATTGAAAGTAATGGAAGGCAGCCCAGGGGTAGTGAAGAAAGAAAAAATTAACACATATCAAATAAGGTGTAATTTATTGGAATCCTTCCTTCTTTCCTTTCAAACCGACGTTTCGGAGGATTTTTCCCTCCTTCTTCAGGGTTTCAAAGGGTCAATGAATGAAACAAATAAAATGTTTCCTTCTTCTCTCCACAGTAGTGTTCAAAAACCTTCTTCACTTTTAACAAAAGGCATAGAAAAAAAAAAATTTTCCTCCTTTTTCTTAATTAGATGAAAGGAAAGGAGGAAGGATTTCCATAAATTACACCTTATTTGATATGTGTTAATTTTTTCTTTCCTCACTACCTCTGGGCTGCCTTCCATTACATTCAATTAATTCAAGTATAGTTTTATTGTTTATAGAATGTCATTTTTAGGACTTTTGACGCCCTAAATCGGATCCCCCCCCCCCCCCAATGTGCCCTCCAAACCCTTTTTTGGCGTCAAAATATCAAAATAGCAATAATTTTAAGTAGAAGATATCTGAATCCAAATATGGAATTTTTTAATAATCCCTTCAGCCGTTTTTACATGAACCGTGAGCAAAATTATTATGTTCGGTTCACCTATGGTAAATAAAAGTTTAGGAATGTAGTTTTTTTTTATTGATTAAGTGTATAATTTATAGTATTTTAATTTATAATGCAAATTATGAAACAGGAAATGTGTCGAAGAACATTGATAATGTTTTTTTTTTTTTTTTTTTTTCAAAGAAAATATTCATAATTTCTTTGATTTTAGTATACTATAAAATCTGACGGATGTAGATTTTTAATTATTTCCGTTTCTTGATTTTCAAAAAAAAAAAAAATCTTTTAAACAAACATAGTATTATGTTAATGAGAAAAAATATTTTTTTTTGTGAGATTTGAGAAATAAAAAAGTAATGGTAATAATATTTTTTTTACTTTACCATACAGGGTATTGTAAACGTGCATGAAAAAAGTGTTTTTTTTTTCCTTCATTTTTTCGAAATATTTCAAAAACGGCTGAAACTATTTTGATTAGAAAAATTGAGCGAAACCATTGTTACGACAACACTTTACAGTTTTGGTTGCAACCCTTCTTGACCAGAGAAAGGTTGACGATTTGTAGATTTATCTCGAAGAAGGTCTCCGCCGAAAGGTCTTGGTAACGCTCCCAAGCGATTCGACCTGTTTCAGTCCTGATGCTGATTTGATGGTAATTGAAGTAGGATGTATTTAAAGAAAAGAGTATTAGTTAATATTGGTTTTTTTATTAGTTATTTATAAATTTACATTTCTCCATGCTGATGGCTGGAGAGCTTAAAACTCGTCTCTCAACTCCAATTGACACCCCAACTGGGCTTCAGCTTCGAACTGACTCTCTGACTGACTCAAACCCTGCCTGAAGAGTCGAATTTTTAAAATTACTTCTCATAGGCCAAATTCTTAATTAGCGGGGCGTATCTTAAAATCATTGAGCCCTCCCATTTCTAGAAATTTATCTCTAGAAATTTCCCACGCAAAAATGACTTTTACAATCGACATGTGTTAAGAGCCATTTGACATTTTATGTTCGACTCGCTAGAAATGCAATCGTAAAGACCCTTTCGAAAAATAAAAAGGGAAGCGGCCTAAAAATATTACCCTTAAGAATAATTATAGATATTTATATTCAAGGAAAAAAATTCTCGACGGCACAACATCATGGCATTTCGGTCTACAAAAAAGCTCTAATAAGTGAACATCGAAAAAATTATATTTTACCTTGAGGAACACAAAAACGGTAATAAAGTTTTTTGTAAAATTATATTTTAAAGTACTTTACCCTAGAATAAGATAGTACATTGGATAAAGTTTAGCAACGATCCGTTGCAGTTTATTTTTTTAAATTTTCAAATATATTTTTTCGATTTCATGATATGAATAAAAATAAAGTTAAACTTAAAATATATTAAATCCCTTTATAGTGGAGTTTAATTTGTAAAAAAAATTTCTATAATTATTAAATGATAAGGTATAAAAGTGATATTGTGACGTCACAATACAGAGGGGGATTCAATGAAAATGTGACACCGGGGGGGGGGGGGGGGGCTAAAAATCTTGAAATTCGTTTGACGTAAATTTATGGACGGCCCCTAAGTTTATCAATTGTTGATGCATTTTTCTCATGAAACCTTTTCATTGGGGGGGAGGGGGTCAGATAGGCTAGGGGTTAGCGTGTCAGCCTGCTAACCAAGTGGGCCCGGGTTCGAATCCGTCTCGAGGCATCCGACTAAAATCTGACCCTGGAGATAGAGACAAATTTAAATAAAATAAGTAGTATCGTAAATTGACTTATGGCTAGAAAGGCCAAAAAGCCAAAAAAAACCTTTCATTGTTGTGTACCTCTTTTCGATAGGAGGTTGATCCAATTGTTATGACAGGCACAATTCTTATTCTATCGAAATATTTTTGGGTTAATTGATGTTCTCGGTGTATGTATGTATGTATGTATGTATGGGTAATCGCAAAGTGTTTGGGCTACTGCGCCATCGAACCCAGGCCTGCAGCCACATGGCTGGGGGCTTCGGCAAGAAGGCCTTGGCCAAACTGGTTCTTGAGCACTAGCACCTTGCCAACCGAGCCACTAAGTAGTAGTTTTGCTTCTTTCCTTCTTCAGAAGTATTGACATAGTCTACTGGTTTAGATTATTAGCTATTTATTATCAATAGAACATACATACAATTATAATATTATGTTAGGAATATTAAAAATAAAGGTGTTGAAGCTTCTATTTTTGTGATTGATTTGATTTAGAGTTGAAATAATAATAAATGACACAATAAAACTACGATGTTTGGTTTGACTTATAATGCGATCGAAACGTTGAAGTTTTATTGTATTATTTATTTGTATTCAATAAATAATTATAATTATGGGTGATTTTATCAATGTTTTTTCTTTAAATGACGCCCGTGTAAGCCACAACGGTTTTGTAGATTAACTCTTTAATGGAAGAATTTAGCAGTTTTTGATTTCTCTCAAATATATAGGGTCCGCCAAATAACTTTTTTTTTTTTAAATGCTATAAAAAAAACTACTGAATATTTTCTCAAATTTCTTTTTTTATTTGAAAGTACAATCCTTCCGTAAATTTTAATTTTCTCATTAATATATCAAAGAATAATTGATATGTCAACAAGAATTATTTTGACCGCACTGATTTGAAAAAAGATATTTTTATCTCGCGAGACTACTGCGGATTACGCTATTGGAGTCTGCGGAGTATTAATTCTGGACCAAGAGAGAAAAAGATGTAATCCACTTAGCTACAATCCAACGTCATTTCGCGTTATAGCCCGCTAGACATTCGGATGGATCACCGAGTGAATTTGAAATCTCAGATGTTATATACTCGATCTCCCAGTCCAGAGCGCTGGATCTATTAGATTTCAATTATTCTTTGATATATTAATGAGAAAATTAAAATTTATTTAATATCATTATTTCAAGTTAGAAATATATAAGTTCGAATATTATTTTCACTCAATATTTGACAAAAATTCCCTACATTAGAGTCGCTATCGAATAAAATGTAGAAAACCTTCAGTTAATTAATGGCAGGCATCTAACATACATGCTAATAGATCCAGCGCTCTGGACTGGGAGATCGAGTATATAACATCTGAGATTTCAAATTCACTCGGTGATCCATCCGAATGTCTAGCGGGCTATACGCGAAATGACGTTGGATTGTAGCTAAGTGGATTACATCTTTTTCTCTCTTGGTCCAGAATTAATACTCCGCAGACTCCAATAGCGTAATCCGCAGTAGTCTCGCGAGATAAAAATATCTTTTTTTCAAATCAGCGCGGTCAAAATAATTCTTGTTGACGTATCAATTATTCTTTGATATATTAATGAGAAAATTAAAATTTATTTAATATCATTATTTCAAGTTAGAAATATATAAGTTCGAATATTATTTTCACTCAATATTTGACAAAAATTCCCTACATTAGAGTCGCTATCGAATAAAATGTAGAAAACCTTCAGTTTACAATCCTTCCGGTTAATAATGGAAAATAATTTCATTCAAATGGCTGCCTCGGCTGGCCATGCAGTAGCCTACACGATCGGTCCAATTTTTAAGCACATTATGGATTGTGTGCAGCTGTATTTCACCAATGGCTTCACGAATATTGTCCTTTAAAGCGTCAATTGTCTCTGGCTTGTCGGCGTAACAGTTATCTTTGACGGCACCCCACAAATAATAGTCCAACGGTGTCAAATTGCAGCTCCGAGGTGGCCAAACGACATCAGCTCTGCGGCTGATAATGCGATCTTCAAAAACAGGGCGCAAAACATCGAGTGTAGCTTCGGCTGTGTGGCACGTAGCGCCGTCCTGTTGAAACCAAATGTTGCCAATATCCTTTGTGAAACAAAATTCGTTCAACATGGCCCGATAACGATCGCCATTGACTGTAACGGCCACTCCTTGCTCATTTTCAAAGAAAAATGGCCCAATTATGCCTCTGGACCAAAATCCGCACCAAACAGTGGCTCGTTTTGGGTGCGTCGGCTTTTCAATGTATGCGTGCGGGTTTTCTGTGCCCCAAATGGGACAATTTTGCTTGTTTACATACCCGCCAAGATCAAAATGAGCTTCATCTGAAAAGATGATTTTTTTGGCAAAATCGGCATCTTCTGTAAGTCGATCGCAGGCCCAATTAGCGAAGCTAATATATTCCATATTCGTTCAGCGGAAGGATAAAACTAATTATCTGTCAAATCAAACATGAGCTAAGTGTTACCATTCACGAAATAAGCACTAGTTGAAAAAAAAACGTTAGATGGCGGACCCTATACTTAAAGACTAGCCGATTTTATTCTATACCTCAATTAACCGTAATCAACTGAATATACCAATAATGAAATAGCATATTTTGAAATCAGAATTTTCATATTAACATTTTATACAAAATTCAATTAATATGAGATTATCCGACAAATATCTGGTGGAAAAATAAATAATGGAAATAAAATATTGAATTACGGTTTAAAAGGGGGAAAATAATAATAATTTAAAAGAATGAATATATAAATAAATTAATTTTCGGGGGGACAATGAGATATAGAAGAGGGAATGAAGGAATTTAATGTAATATTATGGAAAAGAGGCAAAAGGGCGGGTGGACGGGTGGGTGGGTGGGCTTTATGCTTGGGCACGTGCCACAGGGGATCGATACATTTGCCTACCCAGACAGGCAACCGATCCTTGCTTGCTGAAAGATAACCAACCAACCAACTTGAGAGAGAGAGAGATAAGCTTGCTATCGTCGAAAAGAGAACAGAACATTTTATATTAAATTGAAATTCTCTTTACGGCTATGGAACGTTTCTTTTTAGATTATCAGAGCTACAATAATATCATATATCCATCACGATATTATATTCCGAGAGGGCCCAAGTATAGGTAGCCCTCCTACAACACGGTTTCGCTCTAACACGATAAAAAATTGCGGGAAAAACTTTGTACAACATTGTACTTCTACTACTTTTTGTTTAACACGTTGACTTAAATGAGACGTCGAATGCGTGTGCTTGTAGATGCAAATAATGTAAATAAAAAATAAATAAATAGAAACAGGGGTAAAACATCAGGCAATAAAGGCCTCAAAAATATCGGGTTGTCTTAACAGTGCAATCTGGTTAAACCAATATTTAAGAACGGAGGCCAAGGTACGAGTCTACAAAACCGTGGTACGTCCAATATTAACATACGCAGCTGAGACAAGACTCGACACTGCAAAAACTTCTCAATTATTGGAAACAACCGAAATGAAGACATTGAGAAGGATAATGAACGTGACCGAGCCGCCTCCGTGGGCTAATGGTCAGAGTAACTGACTAGCAACCCGGAGGTCCAGGGTTCGATTCCCGGCTATGCTCAGAAATTTTTCTGTAAGTATAGGGTCTGGAACGGGGTTCACTCAGCCTCGTGAGGATAAATGAGTAGCTGCTTGATTGAGAAGTAGCGAATCTCGGTTAAGAAAACTGAAACGAAGGTTGTAGATGTGCGTTGAGCTAACCACTTGACCCCTCGGTACTGTTTCCAATTTAGGACAGCAACCAATTCAGTAGGCCAAGACCCATGAAGGGTTGTCGAGCCAGAGATTTATTTTATTTATTTTAATGAACGTGACCAGGCTCGATAGAATGAAGAGTGAAGATATTAGAGAAAAATGTGGAATACAAAAGGTGGGCGAATGGATTAAGAGAAGATGAACAGAATGGTACCCGCATGTGGGAAGAATGCCAGAATTGGTAAAGACCGAGGGGTAAACCGCGATTGGAATTAGGTGTACACCGTCTTTGGAATTATTTGAAATTCATTAGATAATCTATTGTCTTCTACTTGGAAATGAAAGTGGAAGTGGAAGTAGGTGTACACGATTTTAGATCGCGGTTTACCCCTCGGTAACTAAAGAAAGTAATTATTAGGGATTGTGGTGTTGGTGCAAGGTGAAACATCTTTAATAAAGATAAGAGTAAATAAATATTATATTTAATATTGATTTACTATGAGTTAAGGATTCTTGGTCACTTGTTTCAAATATTATCAATAATCAACTTGATGTAAAACAAAACATAATAATTGACCTATTAATAACAAAGCCAAAAATCTATTCCTTAGAGACATAAGTCAATGAACTTCTAACTTTCCTTTTATTTATCCACACCTATGTCAATAAACCCTTACCCAACCTGAAATTTTCACTTAACAATAGCCTATAGGAAAATTGTCCTTTAAACATTCTTTCCCTCTGTTCAATAAACATATAGGTATATAACCTGGCATTCAATAAGTTGGATTAGTTATTTTCTGTACTTCCTGAAGATGGGTTTGATAGCCCGAAATATATATATATTATATATATATATTGAAAAAGAAAATTTTTTACATCTTTTAATTTTTTAATTTGAATGTGAAACAAGTGACCAAGAATCCTTAACTCATAGTAAATCAATATTAAATATAATATTTATTTACTCTTATCTTTACTAAAGAAAGTGACGAACAACCCGGCAAATAGTAGAGATCGTCCCAAGAAGAGATGGTATGACGATCTGGAAGAAACAAACCTAATAGGTTTAAAAACAAGAAGAAGAAGAAAAATAAATTTGATTTATGTTAAATTATTATTTTTTAACTTTAATAATATATTAAAAGAGAAAGAATTTAATTTTTAGGACAATATCTAGGATTTTAGTAGAAATATTTTTATATTGCGATATCAGAGTGGATTCATCCCCTCAGGAGTTGAACCTAACATGTTTCTGTGCAGTTAGCTCAAACCTCGAGACAAAAACCTCTATCTGACACGTAATATATATATAAGAGAAAAAATATTTCTACTAAAATCCTAGATGTTGTCTTAAAAATTAAATTCTTTCTTTTTTAATACATTGGTTTATAACTTGAGCTGATTTTTTGAAAAACATACTAACTATTTTCAAAAAAAAAGATGCTCAAATCTTTAGTTTTATATTTACGTAATAATACCGTTTTAGTCCAGGGAAGCCCATCCCCCTCACCCAAGTTTTATAAAAAGTATCCCCTCCCCCTCAAAAATGTTTGTATTTAATAATTTTTCAGAACGTAACCCCGCTTTTTATACTGGCTCTGGGTCTCATATAACACGGTTTTACACACCATGGCATTCTCTAGGAACCTATCAACCGTGTAATAGGAGGGTTACCTGTAATCAATTTATGTTTTTTCATATCCAGCAAAAAAAAAATTCTCCAAAAGTATGGTACTTATGGTTTTATTTTGAATTTTGTTCAATAGCAGGGTTATTCAGGATACCTACCAAGTATTTTTATCCAATAATTTTAAAAAATGTTTCACCAAGTACCAACACCAAATTCCTTAAAAACTATTATTCAGGATTGCCTAGCAAAAATTGAAATCATAAAATATGTAAATTTGTAGCCATAGCATCTCATTATTTAGAGCAGGGTAGCAATTTTCACCATTTTCAAATAAATGCCTATATGTAGAAAACTATGAGAATTTTAGTTTAAAAAAACAATTCAAGTTCTGGACAGTCATAAACTGGCTTATCCCTCGTTCTCAGACGGTTTATCATTGTGATACGAGACACTCTGTATATAAATTTACTAATATTAAGGTAGTTGTTTCGCGACAATACCAGCAAAAATTTAATGCTCAAGTAAATAGAATAGTCAATAAGGATTCATAGTTCATAAGGCCAACACTCTTTGCTGTTTTTGTACCAAATCTAGCCAATCCCGTGCTCGTTTGAGAAATTTGGCAACATTGAAAGAGATTGAATATTTTTATACATGACATTAAAATGACAGATAAAATGAATGATAAAATACATTTTAAAGGCCGGTTTATTAATCAAAAAGTTCTAAATAAACGATTAAAAGCTGTTGCGGTAATGAATGAGGGAAAAAAACGAAAAAAAAATGTGTACTAAGAGTGCTAATGTACCCGAATAATTAAAGTGGGCGAGTTGGCGAATAACCTAACCTGTTGTCACTGTCAGAAAGATATTTTATTAAAAAATATTGTTGATGAAAATCTAACCAGCTCTTAATATCAATGGACCAAAACTACGTGTGAAATTTGGTTTCGATATTCACACTAGTTTTTGAGCTAGCTCGTCCACAAAAATTTGGTAACGCACAGACTAACTAACAGACTAGCAGACATTTTGAGAAAACAATTATTATTTCGAAAAAAAAGAAGAAAAAACTCTTATTTCATGCACGATCACAATACTTGACCATACACCCTGTATGGTAAAGTAAAAAATGATTAGCCATACCCTTATCCAGAAAAAAATTAAACTTATATACTTTAAAGAGTGAACTAATAATAATAAAAATAATAATATTTTCAAAAATTTCTAAAAATATCGTTTTGTTATTTTTTAACAAATGTAATCAACGCCTACGTTACATCTTATGAAAATTATAATTTTGAAAAAATCTAGCGCACGCGCGCTTTCTACTTTTTACTCCCTCTTTCGCTGGTTTAATAAATGCGCTGTTGCCAAAATGTTTTTAGTGAGAATTTTTTTATATACATTTTTCATTATTTATTCCTTATTATCTCAGAAACTGTGTTGTAACTATGAATGAACTTGTCTTAAAATATGTATTGGTTATTGTTTAATGTTGGTTTAGTTTTTTATAAAAATTGTACGAAGGGTTTCTTAATTATAATTAAATATGTATGTAAACTTTCCGATATCCCGTATAGTGCAATGCTAAAGAGCCCGAAAAAATCGATTTTTGAAATTAAATATCTCCGGAACTGTATTGTTCATCCATTTCGTTTTGCCACCAATCGATGCACAAGTATTTCAATAATAATATATCTAAATTTCAGAAAAATCCTACGAAAACGCATTTGGCGGAACAACTACCTTAAAGTGTTAATTTAGAAGGAAAAACTAACTCTTCCTGAATATCTTCATAACTTGTATGGTTGATCTACAGACTCAAACAAAATTTATTTTTAATTCCTATATTTGTAAGTATCGTCAAAATAATAATGTATTATATACATATCATCTTCTAGTCTAAGAAGACAGATGGAAGATTTTTCGAATAATCCTTCTAATAAATATTGCAAAGAGAGAGACGCCTGCAATGCTAAATGAACACGAATCTAATCCCCAAGATAGATGACTTATGAGTTTTTGATGATGAGAGGGAAACTTGACAGGGAAGTGGCTAGATTCCCACTCACCCCTATTAGAGTTCCTTCCAAAGGAAAGTGTCCATCAATCCCTAGGGCGGCGGTGGATGAATGAATGACGCTTTCTCTACATCCCTCAAGTACCAGTCCCAATTCAAGATTGAGCACTCACTCTTCTTCTACAAGCCAAATGAGTGGGTTATTAATATGCAATGAGCCAAGTTCTTAACCAATTCAATGAAGAATATCAGGGAATATATCTAACATTGCTGAGGGGGTTGATTCCTTAAGTATCATCATCATTTATTAAAAGAATATAGAGAATAAAGATGAAAGACAAAATGGAATTTATAAATATGTACCTTACAATTAAGAATAACATCTATGATGTAACTTTTAATATACAATGTATTATAAATAAATTATGATGTACATATCCTATATTTTATTAGAACGAAGAATATGTTTGTTTATTTTCTAAATCAATTACAATAAATACAATATTGTTGCCATAGTAACCTAATTAGAATGAAATTAATTAATTAATCTATATAATATAAAATTAAGGTTTTGTCTGTACATTGCTCCAAATCACGCCAAATCTTTGGTTGCACACGTTTTCAAGCAAAGTTATGTTAAGGCTAAGGTTTCGACCAGGTTTCCTTGAACAACTCCGCGGCAAATGTCGGGGATGGCTAATGCGTCGTTTTCTCCTGATATCGGGTTTTCTGCGCAGAATAATTTAAATTGTTGTTTTGTCTTTTGATAGAAATCTATGATCATGTTATTTGCTTAATGAGCATACATTTCTATTTTTTTCTTGTTTGTTAATTGTTTTTTTTTTTTTTTAATTTATGTTTATTAATTTCTGTAGTTAATTTGTATTGATGTTTTGTTGACCTAGCCACCGAGGACTTGTGCCTCTAAGCAGGTAGAGTAATAAAGATTTATTTATTTATGAACGAAAACACCCTCAACGACAAAATTCCTGTCTGTCTGTATGTATATGTTTCCGTGGTTTCCGCGAAAAGTTGCTCACGATTTACGTAAAAATGGCTGAAGGGATTATTATGAAATTTCATTGTTGCATCAGATGTCTTCTAACTTACGTTTATAACATTTTGATAATTTTGACCCTAAAAAATGTGGTTAAAAAAGAATAAGTACGAGTGTTTCGTCAGAAAATACAGTACTGTACTTGTATGTATTGTTTGCTTGAATAAACTGCCCAAATACCCTTAAACAAGGGAAAAGAATGTACTTTATGAAGGCATAGAGCCTTTACTACACGAAATAGGGGTTTTTTCGCCCTGCCAGGGTGTGGCCGAGTTATCCTGACTCCCGGGTTATCGAGTGCCGAGTTTTCGGTAATCTACTGTAATTCTAGAATGCTAGGAAATATAATTTGCTTTAATAACTTGAATACGATATATATCATTGGTAAGCAAAGCCAGGATGAGAGGAACTCGATTCAATATTTAGATGATATATTAATTTATGCTGGTAGGCTTCATCTCTGGTATTATCAAAAGGAATAAACAACTTGGACTACAATAGAGGGTCTTTATCAAGAGGTTATCTTAGATAATAGCAAATAAAATAGGAATAAGTTGGGAATTTATTATAGGGATAGGGAGCATAGGGAAATTACCATAGAAGTTTAAAGATAAGGAAAAGGGCTTTAGGGTAAATTGAGGCTGAGTAATGAAAATAGCTGATCCCGGACTATTCCTATCTTTTCATCCCACTTAAACAATGAATTTTTTCGGTTAACGAACGCTCTAATTAACTTTTATTTTGCAAAAAGTTTTGGGGCAGTTTTAATTTCTTCCATTCTATGTGTTTTTGGAGGCGTTGAATCTGAATATGACGTTTGCTAACAACATTTTGTGACGCAACAAGCTCGATTTTCGTTCTTTTTTTCATCCCATGCTCATCGAAAAGAGAAATAGGATATTAGAGGGCTAAGTTCGTAAACGCAAAAATTCTCCCAGCTCTTCATCTCAATGATGGTCAACCGTTGAAAAAGTTTGGTTGAATTGATGGATTCCGCGACATTTCAGCCCCCGACAAAACATCCGCCGAAAAAATATCCCCCGACAAAATATCTCATGACAAAATAACCCTTCCCCGCGTGAATCTTATGAATAATGCAAATCGACTCCGGTCTAAAATCCAGCCCGAAAAGGAGCTATACGAACCCACCCGAGCCGAACTGAATATATATTAACCGAACCTCCGAAAGATTAGTCCGGGCGGGGTGTGTTTCGGGCTCCCATTTTTTTTCTAATCAAACACACATTGAAAACCGAACAGCCAATCGAACTATGATTATAAGCTTCTCACTTAATCTCTTTTGTATTCTCCCTTATACTGGGGAATATTTTGTCAGACGATATTATGTCGGGGGATATTTTGTCGGGGGCTGAAAAAGCGCGGTACCGAATTGATGACTACAGTCCTGTCTTGTATCTGAATGATCCCAAGAGGTTTTGGTTTTAATAATAAATTAGAGTGTTGTTGGAGATCGTGGCTATGATAAAGTAGTAGTATGAAGGCGAGTTATTTAGCAAAAGCAAGGATGCACCGGTTCCAATAAAATTCCCAGAATAAAGACGTTTCGGCCTGAATTTATCGAGCTACAGAAATATATAACGAGGTGTTTACATTAGTATTCATTCTTACCATTATATAAATTTGAATTTGAATGGTTAATGTTGGTTTATTGACTTACAATAATACACATATCCTGGTACATTGTTCCTGGTTTTGTCAACAATAAGAAATTTAGCTTCATCATCATTTAGTGTTGTGCTGTAAGTTAAATTGATTATTGTTGATAAAACCAGGAACAATCACATGTACTTATGGTAATATCTGTATAATTGTAAGTCAATAAACCAACAATAACATTTTAAATTTATATAGTGATAAGAATGAATACTAATGTAAACAGAGACAATAAACTGAAGATGGCCCGATAAATTCAGGCCGAAACGTCTTTATTCTGGGAATTTTATCGGAACCGGTGCATCCTTGCTTTGGCTGAATAACTCCTTAAATCCACTACAAATAAATTAGAGTTTTGGAGTGGAAAAAGTGGGTTTTTGCGGAGACAGGAAAAAATAGTACTTGGGATATTTTTTCGGTTAACGAACGCCCTAGTTAACTTTTATAATACAGTGGTACTTTGAGATACGAATTTAATTCGTTCCGTGATCATCGTCGTATGTCAAAAAAATCGTATCTCAAAGCAATTTTTCCCATTTAAAATAATGTAATATATATTAATGCGTTCTAGCGATATGAAACTAACCCAAAACACAGTTAAATTACACATAATATACACAATTTGTATATAGATAAACGAGTAATAATACACACAATGTTTATTAATCATCACTTTAACGTCAGGCCTTTTTGGCCCCACTTTCCTGACTTTCACTGTGTGAGACCTTCGTAAGGTAACGATCAAGAGAGGTCTGTTTCTGCCTTCTTTTAAAATGTTACGAAAGAATGTGAGACACCTATCATCAAATAAGGCACATCGCAAATTCGTATCTCAAATTTTTCGTTGTATGTCGAGGTATAAATTTTAGAATATTTCATGTTGTATCTCAAAACATTCGTATGTTAGGACATTCGTATCTCAAGGTACCACTGTATTTTGCAAAAAGTTTTGGGGGTAGTTTTGACTTCTTCCATTGTATATGTTTTTGGGGTGTTGAATCTGAATTTGAGGTTTGCTAATAAAATTTCGTGACGCAACAATCTCGATTTTTGTCGTTTCCTCATCCCATGCTCATCGAAAAGAGAAATTGGGTATTAGGGGGCTAAGTTCGTAACACAAAAATTCCCGCAGCTCTTCATCTGAATGTTTCAAGATGGTTATTCGTTATAAAAGTGTGGTTGAATTGATGACACTACATCTCTGGTCTGAATGACCGCAAGAGGTTTTGGTTTTAATAATAAATTAGAGTGTTGTTGGAGATCTAAGACTGAGATAAATTTCTAGTGGATTGAAGAAGTTATTCAGTCAAACCAAGGATGCACCGGGTCCAATAAAGAATAAAGACGTTTCAGGCTGAATTGATCGGGCCATCTTCATTTTAGTGGGCTACAGAAATATATAACGAGGTGTTTACATTAGTATTCATTCTTATCATTATATAAATTTGAATTTGAATTGTTAATGTTAGTTTATTGACGTACAATGCTACACATATTAGGATAATTACATGTGATTGTTCCTGGTTTTGTCAACAATAAGAAATTAAACTCACAACAGAACACTAAATATATGAAGTTAAATTGATTATTGTTGACAAAACCAGGAACAAACACAAGTAATTATCCTAATATGTGTAGTATTTTACGTCAATAAACCAACATTAACAATTCAAATTCAAATTTATATAATGGTAAGAATGAATACTAATGTAAACACCTCGTTATATATTTCTGAGGCCCAATAAACTTAAGATAAGCATTTTAAGCATTCTCTTGCTACACTGGATGCAATTCAGAAGCGAGCAATTAAACTAATAGGAGACCCGGCTCTAACCAACGCACTCGACTCCCTGGCTCACCGAAGAACCGTTTCTGCCCTTTCCCTGTACTACAGATACTATCACGGTGTCTGGTCAGTCGAGCTGAAATCAATTATCCCCCCTAATGCCCTCTTTACGAGAAATACGTGGTTTTCGAACGCTCAGCACCCCTTCGCTGTCAAATTGGATAAAAGTCGAACAAGTGCTTAAGGTTATTCCTCTAGTATTAGATAAGAATCGATCGTTATTTTTGATTTTAACTCGATTCCTCTATGTCTTCAGTAATGGTTACCAATAAAAACCGAAACGTCAAAAGTCCAATATAGAATGGTTATTCCTCAAGTACTAAATGAGAATCAATCTCTATTTTTGATTTTAAGTCGATTCCTCCATGTCTTCAGCAATAGTAACGGATAAGAAAACAACGCGGTTGCTATGGTTACTTATAAAATTTCCTCCCAAATTTTTACTATTTCACAGCGAGAAGCCTAACCATTCTTACTTAAGTTAGGTTAAATGAGCTATATTAAAACGATCAAATGAATAAATTTTAAAGAATTTAAAATAAAAAATTAAAAAAAGTACTATTTTATTCTAGAGTAAAGTACTTTAAAATATAATTTTACTAAAAACTTTATTTAACCTTTTTGTGGTCCCCAAGGTACTTAATTAGGATATTAAATTTCATCAAAATTGGTTAAGTCATTTTCAAGATATTTAGAAAAACTAAAAAGTACTTAAATAAAGTACTAATGTTTGTGGGCCGATATGTACCAAAAACTAATCAGCGCTTCATTTTGTTAAAATAATGGTAGGTTTTCAATTTCATTTCAATCAGTGCAACGGTGTGGAAAAATCGTGGACGAAAAAAACGATAACACACATACATACATCCATCCCCACGCACTTCCAAAAAAAAATGGTACTTTTTGGCCTCTCGGCGAGATTCCAGGTAATTTTTGGCAAAACCGTCACGTGATAAAATTCAATCTCATTGAATACTTCAATTTGTGACCTTAATTGAGTCCATGGGTTCCGTAGTTTTTACCTGAGGACCCTTTGAAGTCGCGCTTGCCGCCAGACCGATTGCAATACTTTCCCCCCATGCTTCGCATTGGATAAAGTAAAAATTTCACTTGAAAAATGATATTTATGCATTTATTATACAAGCTATGAAATGTCGGAAAAAAGAACTAGATTAGAGTCATAACAAACTAGAGAAAAGATAAATGATACACATTGTTTATATGATTAAGGATCATCAAAATAAAGATAATTCATCATCGTAGACACCAACGTTTTTCTGTTTTTCTATAAGAAATCTCTTGAGCCATTTATGATTAATGAATAACTTCAATTCCTTTTACTTCAAAATAAAAAGAAAACGAATGAGCGACCGCCCAATCATTTGAAATAAAAACAAAACAAAGAACGAGATATTGGTAAATGTTCTTCATCTAATAGAGATTCGATTTGAATAGAAAGAAAGAAAAATCTATTTTATTTTATAAAAAGATGTGTGCTTTGAAGTGAAAAAGAAGGGTTGATTTTTTTTTTTTTTTTTGTATTTGTTTGCTCCAATGACATGAAAATCAAAAATAAAGAAGATGACGTCGAAAACACCAGTATATAAAATATTATATTTTTATTGACCTCAAGATGGCCATCGTTTTAAATTATTTTCTTTGACAATTTTAGTTTTGCTAAGATTGAAGTAATTTTTGGAGACGAACTGATAAGTGAAATTTAGTGGTTATTGATGAGGCAGTCCATAAAAAAATTTTTAAGAAAAAAATAAAAACCGACTTCAAAAAATTAAATGCAACAAATAAAATACACTAAAAGGTATAAAATAATTATTATCTTATTTAGTTACAACTAAACGACGAAATATTAACACGAAATTACTTTTTGAAGTCGGTGCCAAACATATACCTTTTATGAATCGCACTCGACGGATCTTACTTAGTACGTTTGGAGGGTATGCTCGCTTATAGGTATAGTTAGTTTGGTACCGAATTCAAAAAGTAATTTCATGTTAATATTTCGTCGTTTAGTTGTAACTAAATAAGATAATAATTATTTTATACCTTTTAGTGTATTTTATTTGTTGCATTTAATTTTTTGAAGTCGGTTTTTATTTTTTCTTAAAAATTATTTTTATTTTTCTCTTTTTAGTGATGTTATTAATAGTGATCATATCATCAGAACTTGACCAAATTAATATGACACCATCCCTAAGACACCCCTTTCGGATAAAAAAGAACCATCGAAATCGGTTCATAAACAAAGAGGTTAGGTCTAAACAAACCTAATAAAAAAGGTCTAATACCTATGAAAAAAATCGAAAAAAATGGGACCAATCGGAAGCTAGACTGGACCCAATGCAAAAAAAATTTTCAAAATCGGTTGACAATTGGCGGAGATATGAGGTAACATAGGCACAAAAAAAAAAAAAAAAAAAAAAAAAAAAATCAATCGAATAGAGAACCTCCTCCTTTTTTGAAGTCGGTTAAAAAGAAGATAATTTACACTATCTTTTTGTATAAGATCGATGTTTCGAGGCTATTCCCACCTTCTTCAGGTTTTGAGCCGCGAGTGTCTCCAATTTCAGTGGCAGTAACAATGCATATATCGTATTTCATTCTCAGCAGTCATCACTACACTGTAAATCTGCTGAGAATGAAATACGATATATTATTGTTACTGCCACTGAAATTGGAGACACTTCACTGACTTTCAACACCCTGAAGAAGGAGGGAATAGCCTCCGAAACGTCGATTTATGCATAAAAAGATAGTGTAAATTATCTTCTTCTTTTTTTGGACTGCCTCATCAATACCCACTCAATTTAATTTGGCTCCTGGCACTACGACATATGTCAAAAATATTGCTTTTTACACGTATCTGAATGGACAACATAGATAATGATTGTCCCTACCGTACCACTAGCGCTACTAGTAAGGAACTTTTCGTACTTCACGAAAATGGTTCATTTGGGCAGAGGTGAGCAAAGTTAATACAAAAGTTAACTTCGTTAATCGTTAATTCGCTACTCCAAAAGTGTTAACTTTTCAAAAATTTAAACCAAGTTACAATTTTAAATGTACCCCTCTATTCAGAAAAAAAAATTAAATCGATACTGTCAATACTTTTTGTGTTATGATTTTTTAAAATAAGGAAGTGACCGCGTCCCACCCTATAGTTTATTTAGATTATGTATTTGATGCTTTTAGGAAGAAAACACAGAAACATATACACCTAGTGCAAAAAATAGCAATCAATTTTTGCATTTCAAGCCTTGTAGTGGCCCACAAATTATGTGTAAATATACGGTATGTATAGATATATAAATAAATACCGTATAATAATTTTTTTTAATTAAATAACAATTTTTGAGTTCATCAATTAAATTGCCAAATTCTAATATAGAAAAAATACGTTTGTGGGATTTAAAACTCGATTTTTAATTAACTTTTAATATATATAATAATATTTGTAATGATCTATTAGTGGAATTTAAAATTAAAAGGAAATTGGATAAAAATGTAAATATACATTTTTATCGAGACAACCACTTGTGAATAATTATTTCATTTAACAAAAAAACCATAAAAAACATTTTAGCCGAAGATGAGACCGTGACAGATCGAATGTCCAACACGAAACCCTCCTAACCCGTGAATTTCATCCAAATCGTTTGACCCGTTTTCGAGAAACCGATCGGATATATATATATAACTGAACTCTTCACTGATCCCTGCGTGTGGGTTCCGTGTGGCTTGTTGCGTTATTTGTCTAGTGTAGGAGATTTATCAAATAAAAGTTTCACTTAAGATAAAATATTTATTAACAAGATAACAAGTATAATATTCTATATACAGGTGAATGACAACAACGGCGTAATAGTATTATCGTAAACGTTAAGAGAGTTCGTAAAGGGGTTGAATCTATCGTGTATCGTAATGGGTGTGTTCGTGTGACTGCTTGGAAGTTTCGTTAGCAAGTGTAGCCCGTTTGATGATCAGATTGGAAGTGTCGTTAGCAAGTGTCGCTGAAGCTCTCGTAGACATCATTTCATAAGGGTAGTGGGAGAATACGTCATGTGACAAATATTATCAATTACGAGTGGAATTCAAACAGGCAGGTGGAGGGATTGTGGAATTCCACCTTATTCACGCCTCACTTACTGAAGATTCAAACAATGTTCTTTGTCTACTGAAAAGAATGAAAATACCTTTGCAGGGGTTCGTTTGTCGACTGAAAGGGTCTTAGGTCGTGGAAACTAGTGGACCGTTAGATCCGTGTTGAAGGCGACCGTAATTAAAAAATTTCTCCAACAATATTTCAACCCTGCATATATATGTATACAAGATTTGCTCGTTTAATATAATAAGATATTGATGAGTATGACGGGTTACTGCCAAAACAAGGTAACTCCATAATTTGAACTTGTCGATTGAAAATGTCGTTTTGTCATATTATGTAGTTTGGTAAAACTTGTAAATTTCTTTTTAAACCCAGTATTATATAAATATCAATAAAAAACGTTTCCAGAAGTAGTAGTCAGTAAATTAGTACATTAATAAAATACACTAATAAAAAACCGAAATAGAAAAATAAATTTTTATTAAAAAAATATTCGTATATCAGTCCAATTACTTAAATGTTATCATCGATTTTCACATATTCTCTCTTCAGATATCTAATCTTATCTAAATAATTGATATTAAAGTTAGATGCTTCAGGTATCATACATTTTTTTCCCAATTTATTTAAAAGTATATATTTGATGATTGATGAAATGATAATATTTGAATTTTTTATTTATATATATATATCTAAATTTTTTTAAATGTCGAAACATTCCTCTGGGTGACAATAGAATAAAGAAAAATAAAAGATAATAATTTTTATAAAAAAATAAATAAAACCGACTTCAAAAAAATTAAATGCAACAAATAAAATAATAAAACTCAAAAATAAAATAAAATAAACTAAAAGGTATAAAATAATTATCTTATTTAGTTACAACTAAACACGACGAAATATTTACATGAAATCACTTTTTGAAGTCGGTGCCAAACATATTCATTTTATGAATCAAACTCGACGGATTTTGGGCTGGATTGCGGGTACGCTCGCTTATATAGTTTGTTTAGTACCGACTTCAAAAAAGTGATTGCATGTTAATATTTCAGTCGTTTAGTTGCAACTAAATAAGATAATTATTTTATACCTCTTTAGTGGATTTTATTTTATTTTTAAGTTCTTATTATTTTATTTGTTGCATTTAATTTTTTTGAAGTTGGTTTTATTTTTTTTTCTAAAAATTATTTTTATTTTTCTTTTTTAGTGATGTTATTAATAGTGACTTAATATAATACCTTGCATGCATTCGTAAGAGAAAGGGTCGAGCGAATGAATCAGAAAATGATAATAAAATTATAATTTCGATTATTTGTTCATAAGAATTGGAGATCATCAGAACTTGACCAAATTAATATGCGACCACCCCTAAGGTACCCTCTTTCCAATATAAAAAGAATCATCGAAATCGGTCCATAAACAAAGAAGTTATGCCCAAACAAACATAGCAAAAAAGGTCCAATACCAATGAAAAAAAAAACGGGACCAATCGGGTAGGAGACTGAAACCAATGCAAAAAAATCATCAAAATTGGTTCACAATTGGCGAAGATATCAGGTAACATAGACACAAAAAAAAATCAGTCGAATTAAGAACCTCCTCCTTTTTTGAATTCGGTTAATAATGAAAACTAACACCTATTTAAAAGAATTTGTATCCTCAAAAAATTTAGATATATATATATATATATATAATATTTGACATATTTTTGGGGTCCGTTTTTACTTTATCCAATGCGAAGCATGGGAGAAAGTATTGGAATCGCTATCGCGGCAAGCGCGACTTCAAAGTGGTCCTCAGGTAAAGACTACGGAACCCATGGACTCAATTAAGGTCACAAATTGAAGTATTCAATGAGATTGAATTTTAGCACGTGACGGTTTTGCCAAAAATTACCATGGGATCTCGCCGAGAGGCCAAAAAGTGCCATTTTTTTGAAGTGGCGTGATGGATGGATGGATGTGTGTGTTATCGTTTTTTTCGTCCACGAATTTCTCCACACCGTTGCACCGAATGAATTGAAATTGAAAACCTACCAGTATTTTAACAAAATGAAGCGCTGATTAGTTTTTGGTACATATCGGTCCACAAACATTAGTACTTTATTTCAGTACTTTTTTAGTTTTTTCTAAATATCTTGAAAATGACTTAACCAATTTTGATGAAATTTAATATCCTATTTAAGTACCTTTGGACCCACAAAAAAAGTTAAATAAAGTTTTTAGTAAAATTATATTTTAAAGTACTTTACTCTAGAACATATTAATATTTCAAATGAATTTGGATAAAGTTTAGCAACGATCCGTTGCAGTTTATTTTTTCGTGTGATTTTCAATAGAATACACAGCTGTCATTTGTAGAATTGATTGAAGGGCTATAATACTAACTAATACTGAAAACAAAGAGACATGAGCTGAAAATCCTAATCCGTGTGGGTTGTGCTTTCCATTAATCCTATGCATGGAATTTACCACTGGGTGGGTTTGTTGTTAAGCAAACTTGTTTCCGCAATCACCGCATGGGCCCCATTGACTTGAATCAATCGTTGATCTCTTTTCTTTGTTTACTATTATAGTATAAAACTCGGTAGCCTGCCGCCTGCCAGCCTGCCTGCCGGACGGCCCTAGTATTCATTATAATCTCTGGTGGTTGAGTTGTTTATCAAAAAAGAATTTAGTCTTATTGATTTAAAGTCGAATTAAAAAAAAAAAAAATAATTATAAAAAAACCGATTTCAAAAAAATTAAATGCATCAAATAAAATAATAAGAACTCAAAAATCAAATACACTAAAAGGTATAAAATAATTATCTAATTTAGTTACAACTAAACGATGAAATATTAACATGAAATCACTTTTTGAAGTCGGTGCCAAACATATACATTTTATGAATCGAACTCGACGGACCTTACTTAGTACGTTTGGCGAGTAAGCTCGCTTATATAGTTTGTTTGGCACCGACTTCAAAAAGTGATTTCATGTAACAATTTCGTCGTTTAGTTGTAACTATATTACATAATTATTTTATACCTTTTAGTGCATTTTATTTTATTTTTGAGTTCTTATTATTTTATTTGATGCATTTAATTTTTTTGAAGTCGGTTTTATTTTTTTTATAAAAATTATTTTTATTTTTCTCTTTTTAGTGATGTTATTAATAGTGACTTAAGATAATATTTTGTATGCATCTCGTAAGAGAAAGCGTCGGGCGAATGAATCAAAAAATGATAATAAAATTCAATTCATAAATATAGAAATTCTCTCGAAACGTTTGCGGATTTTAAATGAACATTTTAAGATTGTTTTTTTTTTCATAAAATATTTTATTTATTATAATTTCGATTATTTACTTATAAGAATTAGAGATTTATGTTATTTTGTCTATGATCATATCATCAGAACTTGACCAAATTAATATGGGACCACCTCTAAGTTACCCTCTTTCCAATAAAAGAAGCATCATTGAAATCGGTCTATAAACAAAGAAGTTGTGTACAAGGTGAACATACATATCAAAAAAATACAATACCAATGAAAAAAACGGGACCAATCGGGAAGTAGACTGAACCCAATGCAAAAAAAAATCATCGAAATCGGTTCATAATTGGCGAAGAAATCAGGAAACATAGACAAAAAAAAATCAGTCGAATGGATAACCTCCTCGTTTTTGAAGTCGGTTAATTAAAGAAATCTTGAAGTGGGTTTTATTTTTTATTATAAAAATTATTTTTATCGATTATGAAGTATATTCGATAGTCAGGCGCAGAGTGGAATATTTATTTATATTAATTTATATATCGGCGACGTGATATTTTTAATTTTAAAGCCCACTAATAGTTCATATATATTATTTTCTTTAAATACAACTACATTTCGCATGTAACGAGTATTTGTTCGCTCAAATAAAAGTTCATTGTTTGTGCAACTCTTTTGGCCTATGCCAATGGTCGCTTAATATTTAAGTGTAAATGCGCATTCCGTCCGCACAAGATCATTCCATGTCAGCCTTTTCAGTCTAACTAATAGTTCATGACAAATAAAATTTAGTAAAATTAGGAAATTTTAATTATTGTTATTTAAAAATCCACTAAGGTGCCCGGTGACGTAGCCCGCTGGCTAGCAAGAATCTCGCCGAAGGCGGGTTTCTCAGCTGGTATGAAATATTTTGCTAATATTTTTTTCTTTGTTTTCTATAATTAAAAGTTTTAGTAGGGTATCATTAAAAATGTTGACGCTATTTCATTAATTCTAATTCTACAATTCCCAATGCAAACATCATCGAAATGCAAATCTTTAAAGTGATTTATATTAATTAGAGTTGAAAAAAAAGATCCTTTTCACTTAAAAGTAAAACGAGGGTGCTTAAGTGGATGTAAATTAAAAAAGAAAATATAGAAAAAATCAATCAAGTCCTGAAATAAATATTTAAATATAAACGGGGTGAGATTGATTAATAAAAAAATTTCATTTTCTTCTCTAATAATATTTGAAAATAATTAAAAAAAAAAAAAATCAGTCGAATTGAAGTTTTTGAAGTCGGTTAATTATAGATTTATACAATAATATAAAATAATAAAATAGAATTATACAATAAGGCACCATTCATAAAATAAGTAACGCAAAATTTCGCCTTTTTGGGCGCTCCCCCCCCCCCCCATCATCATCATCATCATCATCATTACGCTGTGTCACATTTTCTGGAACACCCTAACAAATATAACATTACAAAAGCTAGACTTCCCCCATCTATTATAAACTGGAAATTGAAGATAGGCCAACTGGTGGTGAAAGCTTGAACTAGTTCAATTGGGTCTTCTGACAGATGATGGTTCAGTGTTTAAGGGTTTAAATGACATATAAACAAAAAACAAAACCTATCTATATATATAAAATTAAGGTTTTGTATGTACATTGCTCCAAATCACGCTAAATTTTGGTTTCACACGTTTCAAGCAAAGTTATGAACGAAAACACCCTCAACAAAATTCCTGTCTGTCTGTATGTTTGTGGTTTCCGCGAAAATTTGCTCACGATTCACGTCAAAACGGCTGAAGGGACTATTATGAAATTTCATATTTCTATCAGATGTCTTCTAGCTTACGTTTATTAGTTATATAACGTTTTGATATTTTGACCCCAAAAGGGGGTTTGGGGGGCGCACAAATGAAAATTATCAAATAACTCCTAAACTATTAACTCTACGGCAAATTTTATAATGAGCAAAGTTGTAGGGGATGTGATTTCTGACAACTTTTGTATAAAAAAATTCACCCCAAACAAAAGGGGGGGGGGGTGAAAAATATGGAAATTCTTGCCCTTGGAGCAAACTCAACCAAATTTTGTATACATAATCTGTGGGTCACTAAAAGGCTAGAAATGAAAAACTGGGTGCGGAGGATTGGGGTGGGGGGTTATGGCATGGAGTGCGCGGGGTGGAATGGGGGGTTCAGGGCGTAGTTGGGGGTCCAGGGGGTAGGCGGGGGTGGAGGACATGGGGGTATGGGGTGGTGGTGCAGGGTTGGAGTGGTGGGTTCAGGTGAGGGTCCAGTGGCGTAGTGGGGTGGTACGGGGTTGGGGTCGGAGGTGGGTGGGGTGCAGGATGGAGTGTTGGGGTAGTGGTGTGGGGGGTGGCACGGATGCATGCTGCGGGGGGTGGTGGGTTGGGGGTCCAGGGGGCGTGCCCCTTGGCTAACAAGAGGGCCGTCGAAGGGGGGCCTTGCAGCTAGTTTATTAAATAAATATAAGTTTAATATTCTTTGATTATGCATATGACATTTGTGACAGCCTGACAGCGACCCGATTGCGTTAGTTTTAATTTCTACCACATGGCGGCAACACCATTTATCAATTACGATTTGTTGCTGAAAACAAGTTAAGAAAAAAATAAAAATAAAATTGATTAAGTGCAAAGGTCACGTTACCTTAGACCCCCCCCCCTCTTTCACATATCATCACGCAAAGCAATACCCTCCCCTGGGTGCGAATGTATTTTATGAATGTCCCCTAATATAATATATACAAATATATAATATAATTACACATACATATAAGCTAGACATTATAGATATCTGAAAGCATCCTCTCCCAAAAATCAACAATAAAATAATCCCTCCCATCTTCAATCCACCAGATCATTCACCACCACACAATTTCACTCACTGATAGTAAAAGATTGTAAAATTTATTTTTGAATACTGCAATTGATCTGGATTCCCTGATTTCCCTGGGTGTAGAATTCCACAGCCTTGCGGAGGATACCATAAAGGACCTACTATACGAGGTAGTTCTATGGATAGGGATCTAAAGGTCAGACTCTTAAATTTCTAAAAATGAGACTTCTTTTGAAAGTAAACTTATTAAGCAAGTATGACAGTTTAAAGAGAAAACTGCCTGGTAGCTTCAACCAGCCAATACTATGATAGTAGGGGGGGTTATAAGTCATCTTCTAAAATACCAACTCTGAAAGTGAAGAAATTGAATAATAATGACAAATAATGTGAGATGGGAAATGAAATAAATAAATGCTCTAGATAACAAGATCAAGGCTGTAGCTAGAAGCGTGTACAATGTTCTTGTATTAAATTGAGCAGTGATTTTGTCTGAATAGTGTCTCCTCTAACAAAAGTAGTAAAAATGCCCCCTCGGAGCGAAGTTGGCGGGTGAGAAGCGCAGGTGGCTGTCTGTCTGGTCGGACAGAGTTAATTGCTACGCCTGATGGTAAGGAGGGGGAGTCCCAGCTACGCTTGACTAACCAAGTGTATCCTTTGCGTTTAACTCGGGCCGAATGCCAAATACGCTAAAACACACCCTTCACCAAAACAGCGCTGTTAAATTCAGGGTTTAACACCCCTAAAAGTACTATATTATCAGTCAAAAATTAGTATTATTTATTTGTGAGTGTGTAAGATATATCTGGACTTTTCAGTAAATCACAGTTCAACTTAGTGCCAATACAAAGATAGCTTCCAAATCTAGTATTATATTATTTTTTTGTTGTTATTAAAAAAAAAACTAAGAAGCTAAAATAGAATAAACTGCAAGGGATCATTACTAAACTTTATCCAAAGTCATTTGAAATATTAATATATTTATTCCTTTATTTTTAATCAGATATATCACTGGCTATTTGAAGTCCGTGTTGACTTAAATTCAAAAATAGCCATCGATTCTCATCTAATACTTGAGGAATAACCATTCAACAATACATTTTTAACGTTTGGCTGAAGACATAGAGGAATCGAGTTAAAATCAAAAATAGCGATTGATTCTCATCTAGTACTTGAGGAATAACCATTCTATATTGGATTTTTGACGTTTCGGTTTTTATTGGTAACCATTGCTGAAGACGCAGAGGAATCGAGTTAAAATCAAAAATAGCCATCGATTCTCATCTAGTACTTGAGGAATAACCATTCTATATTGGATTTTTGACGTTTCGGTTTTTTTATTGGTCACCATTGCTGAAGACGCAGAGGAATCGAGTTAAAATCAAAAATAGCCATCGATTCTCATCTAGTACTTGAGGAATAACCATTCTATATTGGATTTTTGACGTTTCGGTTTTTATTGGTCACCATTGCTGAAGACGGAGAGGAATCGAGTTAAAATCAAAAATAGCCATCGAGTTCTCATCTAGTACTTGAGGAATAACCATTCTATATTGGATTTTTGACGTTTCGGTTTTTATTGGTCACCATTGCTGAAGACGGAGAGGAATCGAGTTAAAATCAAAAATAGCCATCGATTCTCATCTAGTACTTGAGGAATAACCATTCTATATTGGATTTTTGACGTTTCGGTTTTTATAGGTAACCATTGCTGAAGACGCAGAGGAATCGAGCTAAAATCAAAAATAGCCATCGATTCTCATCTAGTACTTGAGGAATAACCATTCTATATTGGATTTTTGACGTTTCGGTTTTTATTGGTCACCATTGCTGAAGACGCAGAGGAATCGAGTTAAAATCAAAAATAGCCATCGATTCTCATCTAGTACTTGAGGAATAACCATTCTATATTGGATTTTTGACGTTTCGGTTTTTATTGGTCACCATTGCTGAAGACGGAGAGGAATCGAGTTAAAATTAAAAATAGCCATCGATTCTCATCTAGTACTTGAGGAATAACCATTCTATATTGGATTTTTGACGTTTCGGTTTTTATAGGTAACCATTGCTGAAGACGCAGAGGAATCGAGCTAAAATCAAAAATAGCCATCGATTCTCATCTAGTACTTGAGGAATAACCATTCTATATTGGATTTTTGACGTTTCGGTTTTTATTGGTAACCATTGCGGAAGACGGAGAGGAATCGAGTTAAAATCAAAAATAGCGATTGATTCTCATCTAGTACTTGAGGAATAATCATTCTACAGGGTGGGGCAAAAGTAATCACCCGATGTTCTTTTGCTGTATTTTTTTTTAATGATAAACTTTGATTCTGCTTGTGAAATTTGTTTATTTAATCCATTAGAATTTATTCCTTCAAGTCGAGAAAATGATATCGGCCAAGTGTCCGCCGCCAGAGTTGATGACCATACGGGCCCGTTTTATGGCATTTTCCATCACTCTTGCCAGAACATCGGGCGACAGGCTCTCGCATTCCTTGCGAATATTCTCCTTAAGGGCTTCAATAGTCTGAGGCTTGTTGACGTAAACCCGCGACTTCAAAAAACTCCATAAAAAGAAGTCTGGAACGATTAAATCGGGTGATCTGGCCGGCCAGTGCAAATCACCAAAACGAGAGATTAAGCGACCCGGAAATGCTTCCTTCAGAATATTGGTTGTAGCTCAAGCAGTGTGCGCCGTTGCACCGTCCTGTTGGAACCACATGTTCTCCAGTCCCAATTCATCCAATTGAGGAAGAAAAAATTCGGTAATCATGGCTCTGTAGCGGGTGCCGTCCACATTCGTCGTTTGGCCCGCGACGTTCTCAAAGAAAAATGGCCCGATGACTCCCCCAGCGTAAACAGCACACCATGCAGTAATTTTGAGCGGGTGTAATGGCTTTTCGTGGGTGATACACGGATTTTCGGTACCCCAGAAACGATTATTTTGTTTATTCACGTAACCGCTCATCGCTCATGATAATTTTCGATGAAAAATCGTCCTCCTGGAATGGAAACAATTATTCCTCGTTCATGCGGAGTAAACCGCATGGCTTGTCGATTTGTATTCTGCGTTTGTTTACTTCACAAATGTCAAAAACGAATTGACATTTGGCGCCATTTGCAAAAGTTATAGCGTTTTCCAATAGGGTGATTACTTTTGCCCCACCCTGTATATTGGATTTATGAAGTTTCGATTATTATTGGTAACCATTGCTGAAGATATAGAGGAATCGGCTTAAAATCAAAAATAACGATCGATTCTTATCTAATACTAGAGTAATAACCTTATTGCATTCAATTTTTGATGTTTTGACTATTAACATTAACTGTAACCAGTGCTGAAATATAAATATTAATAAGACAGATTCTTGATTTTAAGGTCAAAATTTCAAAGATTTTAGTAGAAATAATTTTATATTGCTTATCAGAATACTCCAATTCCCTGGGTACGGAATTCCACGACTTTGCAACTGCCCGGGAACCATGTTGATTCTCAGGTTCAACTCCTGAGGGGATGAACCCCCTCTAATAAGCAATATAAAATTATTTCTACTAAAACCTTTGAAATTTTGACCTTCAAATTTAGAATCTTTCTTAATAATATATTCTGGTTTCAGCTATCTAGTTGATCTTTGAAAAAAATTACCATCTTATTTTCAAAAAAAGATACTTAATTCTTTCGATTTATAAATATTAAAATTTTGTTATTAAGGTGCAGTAAGTAGTACCTATTAATTGTTTTTATATTTTTTCTTAGTGTCTCGTTAAGAAAAAAAAATTAATATTTATATTTACTGTTCACTCGAAAACATCTAAAGTTCAATAGTTTAAAAATAAAAAAAAAATCTTGAGTGACCTCTATAAACTGATATATCGACTTGAAATATTCAAAATATTTAGGTATAATTTTCAAAGTGAGCAATAATAACATGACGAGAAAAAAAATTGTTTTCTACCATTTTGGAAATTTTTAAAAATCTTGAGCGACCTCAAAAATTTTTTAATAGAGCTAATTTTTGGTGAGCATACTATATAGAATAGCCTAGATTAATTTGTAGCAACGCTGAGAGAATTTTCTTTAAAAAAATTACCCTCTTGCCTAGAATCGAACCGACGAACTCTTGAACTAAGGGCATCAGCTCTAGCCATTACACCAATGCTACATTAATATTTATATCTTGATTTATGTTACTAAAACTATATATTTTTGATTTAGACTTTGTGTCGAGATAATATTGTATTCATTTGAACTCGAATGAAAATGAAAAAACACCAATAGATTTTAAATTAAGAAACATTAAATATATATTAATTAACGAGGCAAATTTGAAATATAATTGTCAGCTCGGATTTTAAACTGATGGCTCCAATCGATTTTCATTAACCAGGCAAATTTGAAATATAATTGTAATTTTGAAATGAAAGACTCCAATTCATTTTAAATTAAGAAACATTAAATATATTCATAATTATTCCTCCCCCCCCCCTTCGCCACTCAAAAATTAAAGAGGAGAAACTTTTAAGAGACGATGTATTTTCGGTAGTTTACGGGTATACATTTGGAGTGTGGTTTTTTAAGAGGAATAAAATTCTTGGACCGAGACGCTGCCCGCCAGGGCACCAGCCCGGAACGCACGAAAAGCAAAAATGATTTTTTTTTTTTTTGGTCACCCTATTGTATATTTCTACTACCCGAAAACAATAAAAAGAAGTTATACTAATGAATTATCCAGTTGAATAAATTCAAATGTATAACTACATAATTTTTAGTTAAGTTTATTTTAACTTAGGAAAAGTTTTTTTTTTTCACTTAAATTGATTTATATAATATGTTTCAAAGTTAAGAGAAAACTTTTTCCATTATCTCGGCATATTATCTTCTTTAAACCTTGATATATACCGATTCAGACAGACAGACAACCAGATCCCCTAAAATTTTAATACATTAATTCTATAAAGAGAAAAAAAAAGAACTCCAATTAGAATAAAATAATATTTGCGTATAAAAGTTTATCTAAGCAAACAAATGAGAAAACTCATTTTGACTAGGGATTTATTTAATAAGCAAAAAAGTTTTCTAATTGCCAGTGTGTGGGTGGGTGGGGGCGCAAAGGTATATACAAAATAGAAAATTGCGTTAGTATTACTTTTACTGAAACAACTGGATTGATCCGTTGTCGTTGCCGTTGCCTGCAGGGGCAGGGCCAGGGCCAGGGTTTAATGCCCAGGTTAACCCCATGGATAGATGGCCCCGGGCCTCTTCTCTCCACTCTTGTTATTTATTATTCCTCCCTAGGAAAACTCGTTTGCTTATTTTTTAACCGACTTCAAAAAAGGAGGAGGTTCTCTATTTGACTGAATTTTTTTTTTTGTGCCTATGTTACCTCATATCTCAGCCAATTGTCAACCGATTTTGAAAATTTTTTTGCATTGGGTCCAGTCTAGCTTCCGATTGGTCCCTTTTTTTTGTTTTTTTTTTCATAGGTATTAGACCTTTTTTTATTAGGTTTGTTTAGACCTAACCTCTTTGTTTATCAACCGATTTCGATGGTTCTTTTTTTATCCGAAAGGGGGTGTCTTAGGGATGGTGTCATATTAATTTGGTCAAGTTCTGATGATATTGAGTCACTATTAATAACATCATTAAAAAGAGAAAAATAAAATAATTTTTTAAGAAAAAATAAAAACCGACTTCAAAAAATTAAATGCAACAAATAAAATACACTAAAAGGTATAAAATAATTATTATCTTATTTAGTTACAACTAAACGACGAAATATTAACATGAAATTACTTTTTGAAGTTGGTGCCAAACATATACTTTTTATGAATCGCACTCGACGGATCTTACTTAGTACGTTTGGCGGGTACGCTCGCTTATAGGTATAGTTTGTTTGGCACCGACTTTAAAAAGTAATTTCATGTTAATATTTCGTCGTTTAGTTGTAACTAAATAAGATAATAATTATTTTATACCTTTTAGTGTATTTTATTTGTTGCATTTAATTTTTTGAAGTCGGTTTTTATTTTTTTCTTAAAAATTATCATACCTTCAAGCCATGCTTTTTTAAATGCCTACCAGCATTTCTTTCTTTCTTTCCAATCTTGGTTTAGAAACGAAACGGAGAAACAGCCAGCCCTTATTTGGAAGACTTCTCTATTTCGTTATAAGCATTTTTTCATCTTTTTGAAATTTTAAGTTTCGGTTAAAAAGTAAAACGGTACCTACTTAAATTCGTGTCGATACTGATGGAACTTTTAATATTCAAAATATTATAAATAAATTATGAAGTACATCTCATATTATTATAGTTAGAACGAAGAACATGTTTGTTTATTTTCTATATCAATAATAACAAATACATTGTTGTTGTCATGGCAACCTAACCTAGTATCAATTAATTGGTTAAAATAATATTTTTAATTAGAAAAAAAAAAATTTAAGAAAAAAATAAAAATCGACTTCAAAAATTTAAATGCAACAAATAAAATACACTAAAAGGTATAAAATAATTATTATTGGAGTAATTTTTGCATTATAATTCTGCTGAGAATGAAATACAAGATATTATTGTTACTGCCACTGAAAGAGGAGACAGAGGGGAATGCCGCATTGGATTTCCTTCACTGACTTTTCAAAACCCTGAAGAAGGAGGGAATATCCTCCGAAACGTCGGTTTTATGAATAAAAAGATAGTGTAAATTATCTTCTTCTTTTTTTGGACTGCCTCATCAATATCCACTTAAATAATTATTATCTTATTTAGTTACAATTAAACGACGAAATATTAACATGAAATTACTTTTTGAAGTTGGTGCCAAACATATACCTTTTATGAATCGCACTCGACGGATCTTACTTAGTAATTTCGGAGGGTATGCTCGCTTATAGGTATAGTTTGTTTGGTACCGACTTCAAAAAGTAATTTCATGTTAATATTTCGTCGTTTAGTTATAACTAAATAAGATAATAATTATTTTATACCTTTTAGTGTATTTTATTTGTTGCATTTAATTTTTTGAAGTCGGTTTTTTTTCTTAAAAATTATTTTTTTCATGTACGATAACAATAATTGACCATATCCCCCTGTATGGTAAAGTAAAAATAAATAAATAAAAAAAAATTATGTGTTTTTAATCTAGTGAATATTATTCCAATTTTCCAGTTAATAACTGGCTCGCTCAGTGAAAAATAATATCCGCTCGAATCAGCCCTCAGCAGTATTCATGATGAGAGCATATCCTCTAGCTCTAATACAGAGTTCTCTCCCTTTTGCATCCCCTATTTGCACCCCCCATGTCTCCCTTTTTCACCACCCTCCACCCTCCAGGCGTCCCCAAGCTGAGTCGGATCGATACCCAGGATCGAAGTACCTACGTGCTTCCGTTGGGGAAGCCAACCAACCAACTCTCTGTCCGTTCTGTGTGTTATTCCAATGGCCACCACAGCACACAGTACACAGTACACAGCAGATCTCCTCTCTCCTTTCAACAACTTTCTGATTAGGTTCTCTCTCTCTCTCTCTCTAATTGGATAGCCGATAGCCAATACCTTGGCCATTTAACCCCACACTCTGGTTTCAACCTTGTTTTTGTAAAATGATATACATGCCTCCTAATACATAAATAAATTACATTGATCCTTCATGATGGCTTATTATTAATCAAGGCACGATTATAATATGTTATCTATTAATTAACAATTTTAATTTAATTTACGAAACAATTAATATACCGAGTGAGTTTTTTTATCTTGAGACAGTCTTATAACTCAAAAACAATGAATTATATGAAAAAAAGTTTCAAATAAAAATTTATTTATATCGAGGGGGAAACTAAACTGCGCTATTATTTGTGGGCCTAGAACAAGCTTTCAAGGGTATTTCAAGGTCAACTTCTGTTTTTTAAATGGAAACCTATATATTTCTTTACGGATCCTTAATCTTCAAAAAAAAAAACTGAACAACTTTCATAAGAATTATCCGATATCAAATAAAAATAAGCTGACGTGTTCTGATGTGGCCATCCACTTGACTTTACGATACAACCTGGCCCCTCACTTACATTAATATTTAATAAAATTATTTATAATCATCCAGGGGGAGGGGGTTAGTTTTTGCATTTTTAAACTCCTAGGGGCAAACTGATTATGTATACTAAATTTGGTTGAGTTTCGTAAATGGCCAACATTTTCATTTTTTGACCCTCCACCCTCCTCCTCATTTTGGGCGGTTAGTTTTTGCATTTTTAGACTTCTGGAGGGCCATTGATTATGTATACAAAATTTGGTTGAATTTGCTCAAACGACCTAGATTTTTAATTTTTAAGCCCCCCTCCAACTCCCCTTATTTTGGGTCGATATGCACCAAAATCTAATCAGCTCTTAATCTCAATGGACCAAAACTATGTGTGAAATTTGGTTTCGATATTCACACTAGTTTTTGAGCTAGTTCATCCACAAATTTGGTAACGCACATACTAACTAACTAACTAACTAACAGACATTTTGACTGACTTGAAATGCCATGGTTTCGCTCAATTTTTTTAATCCAAATAGTTCAAGCCGTTTTTAAGATATTTTGAAATTTCTTTTTTCATGCACGATTACAATACTTGACAATACTCTTCTGTATGGTAAAGTAAAAATATTAAATCAATTAGATCTCAAAAAATTTTTTATTATTTTTATCAATTATTCAACTTAATTATCTTATAATAATGATTAAATAATTAATTATTAAATAAATAATTTAATAGTTTTTTCACACTGTTCTGTGACATTCCAGATTGTATAGCAAGTCTCTGGATGATTTCCAGTTCCAATTTCCTTATTTTGGCCTGTTGTAGTTTCTTTGTATCATTTACATTTCCTGTTTTTTTTTTTTTAACAGATTTACAACATGATGAAATGAAGCTTGGGAGGTTGTATCCCTATCAGGAAAACGCTCGGGATCCATAAGACTTCTTCCACATTCACCTCATAAATTAAGATCGGCATTTCAATTCTGTCTTCAACAAAAAATGCTCCATTTGTATTTTAGTAATACAATATAACTATCTACTGGATTGACACGAGAAATAAACTTTTTTAAACTCAAGAATTTTAACTACTTCTATTAAGTAGAATATGATCTCTTAAATCTGTGTATATAGTGAAGTTTTAAGATCATTATAAACACTTATTTTCATTGTTGTGACTTTCCAATTTAATAATTATTTATTTAATAATTAATTATATAATCATTATTATTTGATAATTAAGTTAAATAATTGTTAAAAATAATTATTAAGATTTTTTTTGAGATCTAATTTATTCATATATTTTGTTTATTTGATGTCGTATAAAAAAATAGTTCTTATCAAAGTTGTTCAGTTTTTTTTTGAAGATTAAGGATCCGTAAAGAAATATATAGGTTTTCATTTAAAAAACAGAACTTGATCTAGAAATACCGTTGAAAGCTTGTTCTACGTCGACAAACAATAGGGTAATTTAGTTTCCTCCTCGATATAAATAAACTTTTATTTGAAACTTTCTTTCATATAATGCATTGTTTTTGAATTATAAGACTGTCTCAAGATAAAAAAAAAATTCACCCGGTATACTTTTTAAAATTCCAATTATTAATTTCTAATCTTACATGTCTATCTTAATTATAAATTGGTTTTTCAATACAAATTACACAAACATTTATGTGGTAAATGATAAAGCATTAAATAAGATCAAAAAAAGCAATCAATTTGGCTTAATAGTTTGATGAAAATAATCTCGCTAGCGCTGTTACAAATCTTTCTAAGATATTATATACAGGGTGTCCCGTTTCACAACGATAGGCCAGTTTATGACGGTCCAGAAGCTAAATATTTTTTGACCAAAAACCAGAAATGAAAATATTTAAATCCAAAATCCCGAATAAAGAAGACTAAAAAAAATGCCTTCGGCACGCCCTCGAAGCTCGGCCCTCCGGGTTGGTGCCCTGGCGGGCAGCGTCTCGGTCCACAAATTTTATTCCTCTTAAAAAACCACTGTATACCCGTAAACTACCGAAAATACATCGTCTCTTAAAAGTTTCGCCTCTTTAATTTTTGAGTGGCGGGGGGGGGGGAGGGAATAATTATGAATATATTTAATGTTTCTTAATTTAAAATGAATTGGAGTCTTTCATTTCAAAATTACAATTATATTTCAAATTTGCCTGGTTAATGAAAATCGATTGGAGCCATCAGTTTAAAATCCGAGCTGACAATTATATTTCAAATTTGCCTCGTTAATTAATATATATTTAATGTTTCTTAATTTAAAATCTATTGGTGTTTTTTCATTTTCATTCGAGTTCAAATGAATACAATATTATCTAGACACAAAGTCTAAATCAAAAATATATAGTTTTAGTAACAGAAATCAAAATATAATTATTAATGTTTCAATGGTGTAATGGCTAGAGCTAATGCCCTTAGTTCAAGTGTTCGTCGGTTCGATTCTAGGCAAGACGGTAATTTTTTTAGAGAAATTTCTCTAAGCGTTGTTACAAAATAATCTAGACAAATATATATAGTATAATAATCATTTTGTATTTTACCGAGAGTAACAGTTTTAAAAGTTTTTAAAGCCTTTTAAACTAGGTTTAAATAAGAATTTGTTAACAATCATCAATTACAATTTATACCTATATTAGGTACGGAATCTTCGTTATCCGAGCCTGCCTCGCACTTGTCTGGGTTATGTATTATATTCTATTAAATTCCTTACAGTAGGCTAAGATCCGTTTTATTACGTCTCCATCAATTTTTAATTCTTTATTAGGAAACCCATTTTCATGAATTTATTTTGACTTGTACCGCATGGTAGGTAGCCACACCTAATTATCTTCTATATATGGTATTTATGGTATAACCACAAACGAATCTCTTCTACTTGGCAATCAACTATACTCGAGAGCTCCGGGCTATCTTACCTATACGACGAATAGGCAAAAAATTTCTATCGACCCACAACAATTTAATGGTAAGTAAATTGAAGGCTTGAAAGGTCGATTTCAAATTGGAAAACACTAAAAATGATAATGATCCATGGCTGGATGTTTACAATTCTCGGCTGCCGGTCTCGTCGGATTACATAATCCCCCCCCGGACCCCCGTCCCCTCCGTCGTCGACGTAACACTTAACACCAAGACAGCATCTCACACACACACACAGACACTCTTTCTCCATTCTCCATCACTAGTAGTAGTAGTAGTAGTAGTTCTTAAACCAACTAACTGTTTATGTTAACTCATGTTCTTTGTCTCTTTGCAGTTTCTTCATAATTGATTGGAATATTAATTAAAATCCTAAATATATAGTATATACAAACAGTTCCTCTATTTTATTAACTGAAATAGATGTATTACTCCAGTATCTATTTCACATAAGCAAACATCTGTTTTATATATCATGGTTTAACCAAATATTATATTGTATAAGGCTAATAGTTTTTACATTGGAATACGGCAGTATCGCCAACAATTGAATTTGTTCTCCCTAAAAGTAAAGTCAAAACACCCGAAAATGGCCAAAATTAAACAAAAAAATGTGTGAACCTCATCAACATAAGCTCACGGGGGAAATGAAACTTTAATTTTAAAAACTACTACTACTAATAGCTCATGACAAATACAATTTATTAAATTTAGGAAATTTATTTTAAAACCCACTAAAAACAAAATTTATTAAAATTAGTAAATAAAAATTATTAGGTATTTTAAAACAAACTATGGTGTCCAAGGGGCACTCTGGCCGGCCAGCAAGATTCCCCCCTCTTATTTCCCCTCTAGTGGGTCATTTCCAGACAAACAGACACGTCGCTAAAGAAGTTTCACTTCAAAAAAAAACCTAAATTGGCATTTTGTAAAATGTAAGGTAATTCTAAAATGTAGTTTTTTTCTTTAAAATATACCTAGATAAATAAATTAATATATTGAAGGAGACAATAAAAGAGTGTGTCTTCTGCTGGAATTACAAATTTTATTTATTTATAACGAGACTATAGTTTCGAGGGCTTTGCCCTCTTCATCAGTCTATTACAATGTATTCACAGGAATTAATTTATGAATGAAAGGTTAACATCTTTCATCTAATTTCTAACCTAACCACATGAAAGATGTTAACCTTTCATTCATAAATTAATTCCTATAAATACATTGTAATAGACTGATGAAGAGGGCAAAGCCCTCGAAACTATAGTCTCGTTATAAATAAATAAAATTTATAATTCCAGCAAAAGACACACTCTTTTATTGTCTCTTTCAATATATAAAAATTCTGCTACTCTCGGCAAAAACTTTCAATTTAAATTAATATAATACGAATAAAAATGAACTATAAGCTTTTTTATGATAATGATGAGGGAAGGAGTTACACCAAAAAGGTGCAATCCCTAAAGGACTGGGTTGGCCCCTCCATCGTGAAAAGAAGAAGAAAGAATTTTATGGGTTGGGCGGGGGTCGAAGGTATCTGTGGATACGGGTCTTAAATAGCTGAAGGTTATAAGTAGCGGGAAAGATGGTGGCAGGGAGCGAGTTCCAGTCTCTGGAGGTCATAGGGATAAAAGAGTTGGCGAAAGCGCTTGTTCGACTTTTATCCAATTTGACAGCGAAGGGGTGCTGAGTGTTCGAAAACCGCGTGTTTCTCGTAAAGAGGGCATTAGGGGGGATAATTGATTTCAGTTCGACTGAACAGACACCGTGATATTATCTGTAGTACAGGGAAAGGGCAGAAACGGTTCTTCGGTGAGCCAGGGAGTCGAGTGAGTTGGCTGATCAGCTATTAGATGCTATGGAGTCAAATACGCCACCAGATTAAGGTCTTTAAAATAAAATTGCAAAAAATTTCAATATGTACTTGAATTTTTTCCAGTGTCTTTCAAAAAAAAAAATTTAACCCCTAAAAAACCCATGAGTAATTTTTGTACCACTAAGTTGGCGACCCTGTCATGCAGGTACGGTGAAGTATTGTTGTACCAGGGGAGGAGAGAAGGTTCAGGCATGGTCGCCAACTTGGGGGGTTTTCCCCTAAATTTGGGGATGAAAATGTTGTACAGGAGATTTTTAAAGGAGAGGAAATATTTAGGGTTTTTTTAAGAGTTTTTTAAGGGTAAAAAAGGTTTGTCATGGATTTTTTCAAATTTTTGCTCTATAAATATTTAATTTTTACTTTATTTTATTTACAATAAACAAGTTTTCGAATGTCTGCTAATTTCTGTATCATTTTTATTCAAATTAAATTAATTTATTTATCTATATTTTAAACAAAATAAAAACTACATTTTCGAAATACCCTACATTTTACGAAATATAAGTTTAGGGTTTTTTTTTCTAAATTTTGTACTTTTTATGGGTTTTTGGCATCACTCTTAGGGCCAGTTGTATGTCGCAAAGTAAATGCTTTTTACCACTAACACAGAGTAGATGGTAAATGGAGGGACTGGGATGGCCAATCAGATGACAGGAACTTTCAGTGCCTGTCATCTGATTGGCCATCCCAGTCCCTCCATTTACCATCTACTCTGTGTTAGTGGTAAAAGCATTTACTTTGCGACATACAACCGGCCCTTAGAGGGGAAAATTTCAGGGGGCCAACACGAGAGTCGCCGAATCCGGGCCTTACAGCTAGTTTTCTATATAATATCAATATATTTGAATCATAAAAAGAAACTCACCAAATAGTCAATTTCAAAAATGAATGTGAATCGAGTAGAATATTATAAAATGCTCACCTGAAACAAACAAGAAAAAAACAGTTAATCAGATGAGAAATAATAAATCTCATGCACAGTAGGATTAATAAATTATGGAAAAACCGAGGTCAGAGAGAAGATGAAAAATAAATAATAATACTCTTCACAATTTTTCTCAGTTATTTTTAATTTTCTCTTTATTCGTAAATAAATAAATAAATAAATATAATCAAATAATCATCATGGAATTAGATATTTTTTGTTTCGAATTAAATGTAAATAATAATAATAATAATAATAATCTTTATTAGCTATTTTCAGCTATAACATATACAATAATAGTATGCAAGAACATACAATGTTAACATCACAAAAATAACAATATACAATGATAATATCACAAAAACAAAAGAAAACAATACAACACAATACAATTTAACAATACAATGCAATAATGACGCAATCACAATACAACATTATAATTTTCGAGGAGATTCCACAAGAAGATTATCTTTTCGAAATTACGAATTCCAACAATCGCTCCTTAAATTCCTGGATTCTAGTGACATTTCTTATCTCACTCGGCACTTTATTGTAATCGGACAAACCCCTATAAAATAAAGTCCTAAATTTTTTATTTGTCCTACAAATATCAATCCTGAAATTTTCCCCACCTCTCAAATCATAATAACCACCTTCATTAGTATATTTTAATTTTTCCCTTAAATATTCTGGTGCCAAACCGTTCCTTATCCTGAAAATCATAATCAGCGAATTACAATATATTGTCTCTTTTACATTGAGAAAATTTAGCGTATTTAACATCATATTAATACTGGTGTATCTATTACATTTTAAAATTATTCTCATGCATACATTTTGTTTTAATTGCAACTCTCTAATCAGAAAATCAGGAAGAATATTTAATATTGTTGAACAAAAAGTGAAGTGAGGCTCTATTAGAGATTTATATAACAATAATTTTGTATTGAATGACAAATTTTTTCCCAATCTACCTAATAGGTGAGTTAGCCTAGATATTTTATTTATAATATACTTTGCATGCATTTCGAACTTGATCCTATCATCCAACAGAACACCCAAGTATTTAATTTTATCTACCCTTTCCAAAGTAATATCGTTAATAATAATGCTTCCCTCACCCCTTTCTCCTTTGTCATTCACTATAATATATTTACATTTTTCAATATTTACTCTTAGGCTGTTAAAACATAAGTATTTATAAACATTATTTAGGTCTTCATTTATCTTTTTAACAAGGTGCTCAATATTTTTTCCACTAATATATATCATGGTATCATCCGCAAATACATGTATAATATTATCTAAAATATTTATAACTATACTATATATGTAATATTGCTTTTGATCAAGGTTGAATGAGTTCGCAAAACCCAAGATTAAGTATACGGTATAATACGAGTATATGTGTTCAAAGAAAATAAACTGCAACGGATCGTTGCTAAACTTTATCCAAAGTCATTTGTAATATCAATATTTCTATTCCTTTATTATTAATCAGATATCAATGGCAATTTGCGGTCTATGCTTAAAATAAAATAATAAAGAATTTAAAAAAAAGTAATATCTTACTCTAGAGTAAAGTACTTTAAAATATAATTTTACTAAAGACTTTATTTAACTTTTTTTGTGGTCCCCAAGGTACTTAATTAGGATATTAAATTTCATCAAAATTGGTTAAGTCATTTTCAAGATATTTAGAAAAAAACTAAAAAAGTACTGAAATAAATTACTAAAGTTTGTGGACCGATATGTACCAAAAACTAATCAGCGCTTCATTTTGATAAACTAATGGTAGGTTTTCAATTTCATTTCAATCGGTGCAACGGTGTGGAAAAAATCGTGGGCCAAAAAAACGATAACATACATCCACCCATCCATGAAAAAATCGCCCTTTTTGGCCTCTCGACGATACCCCATGTAATTTTTGGCAAAACCGTCACGTGCTAAAATTCAACCTAATTGAATACTACAATTTGTGACTTTAATTGAGACCATGGGTTTCGTAGTCTTTACCTGAGGACCCTTTGAAGCCACGCTTGCCTCGAGACCGATTACAATACTTTACCCATGCTTCGCATTGGATAAAGTAAAAATTGTTTGAATATAGCTACAAGTGGTTTGAAAGCCTTTAATGGATTTTATTAATGGAAATAGAAATGAAAGCCTTTCCCATTATGGCGAAGAGTATATGTATATGTTACTTTCCTCAAGACTACGCTGAAGTTATGACAATTCGATATATTGTACTCTTATAAAGTGACTCGAATTTCGAAATTTAAGACTCCAATTCATTTTTATTTTATTTATTGGGCCTCCGAGGAGCGGGCCGCCTCTTACAAGAAAATTTAAGATGATTACACAAATTTACCCACAAATCTTTCACACTTTCGGCTTCAGAACAAATTAATTCAGATTCAGAGCGGGTGGCTGAGAGAGCCAGGATTAATCCTGGCTCACATTTCACATTTCTTTTTTTTTTTTTTATTCACAAAAAATAATCATACGCCACCCGCTCTCCATGTTCTTCTGCCGAAAGTGTAAAAATTAAGAAGAGATCCCCTCATCGCCCTATATGTCAAATCGTTTATTGTTTTTTGGGATATACCCAGGGCGATGAGGGACTCCACCGCTTTATGCCACCACACTCCCTTCCACGAGAGTGTGATGGCCTCGACCCTGACCGAGCCCGCCCCGACGCCAAATCGCTCCGCAATATTATCTACCAGACTGGAGTTGCCCCTATATTTTTCTATTTTATTTCGGTGGGCAACACCCAGTCCTGCAAGCGCGGAGACGATCTGGACGTCCAAAACCCACACCACCCCCGCCGCATCCTTTGCCACGATGTCTGGCTTTCTATTGCCCGCCGAGCTGGAGTACAAGTACTCCAACTCGACACGCATTCCCTTTTTGATCAAATCGTCGGCCAGACATCGTACCACAGCGTCATGCCTCTTAACCCGCCCATCCGCGGTCCTATCACAACATTGGATGATGTGCGCGGTTGTGTTAAGAAACATTAAATATATTGATAATTATTCCTCCCCACCCCTCACCACTCAAAAATTAAATATTCAATTCGCTTTTCTTTGCGCACAGAAAAAGAAATTAATCACATCTTATTTGATTTATATTTTATATATTATTTGTTTATTTTTTAATAATTTGCCACTTTTTTTTAATTTTTTAAAAATCTAAATTTTGTTATTCTTATTTTTTGATTTTTACAAAATTGAACGACTTAAGATACGCATGCCCATATGAGTTTCTCATGGCAATTCTGGAGGGAGCAGCCTGTCATACAAACAACACCTGATCTCTTTTAAATATTTGGAGTCTTATATCAATTATCGATCCCAAATTTTAAAAAAATGATATAATATAATTCTCCTCCTCACACGACCCACTTATTTAAATAAATCTATTTCCACACAAAAAATATCACAATGCTGTAAATTATAGAAAAAAAATACTTCCAGATTCAAATCTAGATCCTCATTTCTGTAGCTGTGTCAGGACGAAAATGAGGCGAAACTTTAAGAGACTATGTATTTTTGGGAGTTTACAGGTATACATTTGGAGTGTGGTTTTTTAAGAGGAATAACATTTTTGGACCGAGACGCCGCCCGCCAGGGCATCAGCCCGGAGGGACGAACTTCGAGGGCGTAACGAAAGCACGCACGAAAAGCTCGTTTGTAAGGTTAGACCACTTTTGACATTCTTATTTTTCTTGTACCTGACCAGCGAATATAATGGCGATCATTCTAGCTAAAATTGTTATGTTAACAGAAGCCCTGAACAATTCCAGAGAAGTCATTGCATACCGCTGATTTAAATTTCTCAACTCCAGCATTCTTTTTCTCCATCGTCCATTTTTATTTATATTATTCATCAAATAGAATCTTTAATTTCATTAATAGGAAGAGAAATTTCGTAATCATGAAAAAATTCGAAATTTTCAATTCACTCTTTCCATGAAAGTTGGAGAAAATTATACATTATTGGAGTTTATCATAATATGCCCCAGAGATTCAATCAAATATAACTGATGATATCGATGTTCTTCTACCTTGATAATTCTGTCAACATGTTTATATTGAGTGTCCTTTAATTTCTTTACATTTCAAAAGATTAATTCTACTGCTTCAATTACCAGGCTTCATACGGTGTAATGTAGTAAATAACTAGGTCTAGATTGAAAATATCAGAGAGAACATATATTATTCGTTAAAACGCTTCCCATGGATTAATCCTTAACCTGATGGAAAGTTTGAGACATTTTGTTAGTAAAAGTTGTAGCGGCCCGTTCTTGCTCATGGCGACGAGCCTTGAGGCACTGGCACGCTAGATGGCGCTCAGTCGGATCGTTGCGTCGTTTAGCATGAGTGGAAATATTATCGCCATGCTATGTCAAGGCGACTCAATTCGACTGGGGTAGCGAACAGATTCGGACATTCGAATCCTGGAGGGGCCAAATGCCAACCGACGGCCCCTCCCTGCACACACCTATATGAACACGCAACCTACAACCTGCACTCAACAGATTGTTAGGACCCCATCGACTTGATGAGGGGGCGCACAAAAGCATTCCACACAGCACGCTCACCTCACGAGAGCCCTAACAATATCTGGTGACCCCGACGTGATTGCAAAGCAAGCAGCCTCTTGACCCACCAGCTAGGTGGATAGAGCCTTGCCCGGCTGACTTAGTCGGTAATCGGCAATCACACAAGAAACAAAGGGTGTGGTGTAGCGGCCCGTTCTTGCTCATGGCGACGAGCCTTGAGACACGGCCGCTAGATGACTCAGTCGGATCGTTGCGTCGTTTAGCATGAGTGAAATATTATCACCCATGCTATATTAAAGCGACTCGATTCGACTGGGGAAGCGAACGGATTCGGACATTCGAATCTGGAGGGGCCAAATGCCAACCAGCAGCCCCTCCCCTGCACACACCCTATATGAACACGCAACCTACAACCTGCACTCAACAGATTGTTAGGACCCCATCGACTTGATGGGGGGCGCACAAAGCACCACAGCACTCACACTCGCGAGAGCCCTAACAAAAATATTTAATTAGATTTATCTTTCACCCTTTACTATATTATGAATGTGGTCTATATATTCATGAAAAAACAGTAGTATAAATTAATAAAACAGGAATAGCAGGGAATTGGACAATAAATAAAAAAGAGTTTTTTATTAAATGGGTCAAACGTTTCGTCGATTTATTTCGACTTCCTCAGTTGCCATCTTATCACTCTTTGTCAAAAGACAATTCCACTATGCGACTTGAAACAGTTCAATAATCGTTAATTATTATTGATATCTAAAATACATTGTAGATATAATTAATAATAAGCTTAAGAACTGTTTCAAGTCGGATAGTGGAATTGTCTTTTGACAAAGAGTGATAAGATGGGCAACTGAGGAAGTCGAAATAAATCGACGAAACGTTCTGACCCATTTAATAAAAACTCTCTTTTTTATTTATTGTGCCAATTCCCTGCTATTCCTTTTTATTTAGTTAATATTTATTATGGATGCTAGTGATATACCGATTAGTATAAATATATCAAAAGATTGGTTTTATTTTTCTCATATTAGAATACTGTATATTCGTTTCCAGAATCACATATTAATACAGTAATAGTAATAGTAATACCAACAGTCGCGAATGATAAATTTTTCCTGCGATTCCTTTTTGAGAACGAAATCCGGACCTCTCTCTCTTCATTCAAATGATGTCATCATCTTTTGTGACAGATTTAAGACATCCAATGAATTTATTTTTTCTCTACTTTATTTATAAAAAAGAAACAAAGAATAACTTCATACTTTGCATAGTTAATCAGCCAATCTTTCTTGGTACCATCATAAATCCAAACCCTCTAACCAATTTGCCCCACACCACACATATGCAATATGCCCTTCTTCCCCTCCTCATATTACACTCTCAAACTCTATTTGTCTGACTGAAGCACTAACCCAAGATTGTATTATAATTCAAAATGGAAATTTGATTATTAAATAAAGAACAAACACATGAATACAAGAAAATCGAGTGATCGGTAGAGGATTGTGAGACGTGAAGATATATAAAATAAATATAAAAGTAATTTCAAAATATTGATATATATAATAAATCAATGCTGAAATCATACCGGAATCCTTGGAAAAAGCGTACTCTTTATGGATAAAATAATTTCATTTTTGATAGTTCCACTCTAATATAAAAAAATTATATTGTACGAGTAAATGTCGTTGATGGAGTCCATGATTTAATGGACGATTTGAAAAATACTTTATTTTATGGGAATATTTTCATATGGAGGAATAATAGAAATTAATATTTTTATTTACACATTCCTTTTTTTATAGCTGTGTAATAATATTAATTATTGCGAAAGTTTCAGTTTGAGATTTTTATAAAATAATTCAATTTATATTTTTATTATTCTTTCAAATTAGTACGCGTATCAATACTTGGAGAATGGTTAGTCCTCAAAAATTATTACATTGGTGGAAATATTATCAATGAATCTAAATTTTATAAATATTTAGGCATACATATTCAGGCAAATTTAAAGTGGGACATGCATATTAGTTATATAGTCAATAAGGCTTATAGGAAATTGGGGATGTTTGGTAGAATTTTGAAGGGTACATCTAGAGAAGTCAAGTCAAAAGTTTATTTAACTTATGTAAGACCTAATTTAGAGTATTGTTCTGTGGTTTGGGACAAACATCCACAACGATTAGAGAAAAATTGATATGGTACAAAGGAGGGCGGCTAGATTTGTTTTTGGTAAATTTGATAGGTTTAGTAGTGTCACTTCAATGATTAATGAATTAGGATGGTCTAGTTTATTGGAGAGAAGGGAATGGGCTAAATTGAAAGTGATTTTCAAAGCCTATAAGGGTTTTAGGAGTTGGGAGGAAATAACGAATAGATTTCAGGAACCAAGTTATTTAGGTAGAGCTGATCATAGAAAAAAGATTCGTAAGCCAAGATTCTTGAAAAATATCGGTTTACATTCATTTGTAGGATCTGGCATTGATTTGTGGAACAGTCTGTCTGTTACTACTTGGGATTATAGTCCTCTGCCCCCTATGATTAAATCAATTATAAATTTTGTCAAGTCCTAATGTCCTAGAGTTGTGCAAAATTTTATTTAGTTCTCACAAGCAGAGATTAGGTGAGGTAGAGGAGGTCATACCATCCTTGTTAAGGTTTTGACCAGGTTTCCTTAACATACTTATGGCAAATGCCGGGATGGCTAATGCGTCGCTTGCTCCTGGTATCGGGTTTTTGCGCGGAATTTTTAAATTACTTTTTGTCCTTTTGATGGAAATCTATGGTCATGTTATTTGTTAATGAGCATACATTTCTATTTTTTTCTTTTTCTTTTTTTTTTTACTTGTTTATTATTTGTTAAATTGTTGTAATTAATTTGTATTGATGTTTATTAATGTATTGTAGCTAGATTGTATTGATGTTTGGAGGACCTAGCACCGAGGACTTGTGCCTCTAAGCAGGTCGAGAAATAAAGATTTATTTATTTATTTATTTATTTATTTATTTATTTGAGAATCATCTAATGTTTATACCACTCAACGTTACACTTTTGAAAAAAATATATTTTTAATTTTTTATCACTCAACCTTGATTGGGATTGTGATATTGTTTTGTTCTGACTCGCGTTTATATAAGACAGTCTGTTCTATACATAAGATTGATTGCTTGGACAATCGTTGTGTATATATAATTTTATCCTACAAAATTAAAACATCTTAGTATTTTCCTTATAAAAAATAAACAAAAATGGTAATTGTATTGTAAAACAAGCTCAAAAGTAATAAATAAATTTTTGTCAATACCACTAATGGTATTTACTCTTAAGGTAGATAAGTCCACTTATCTCCCTTTAGAAGGTCTTCAACACTGTAGTTGGAAGGTTGGATCAAGCCACTTGCCAAATGTTCACACTACAGAGTGTTTCTACCTAATAAAATAAGTTAATAGTGCCATATTTTACTTAACATTTAAAATCTATGAACTAGGTAGGTAGTATATATTTTTTCCAACGATGAAGCCTTACAATTATTTGTAATTAGATGGTTGTGCGTCTTTCTTGGGTCTTAATCAAGCTACTTACTTATATAGCTGAAGCTGAGGAAGGATGAGGATTCATCCAACTCTAGAAATTTTTAAAAACATAAAAAAATTTGACTTTCTGAAACTCTCTTAAACACAGGTTAGAGAAAGAAAGAGAACCCCCTCTCAAACAAAATACTTAAGACCTTTGGAACTTTATGGTGCGGGGAATTATATAATTTGTTCAAATCGAAAATCTATAAAAAAATGTATTATATCATATTTTATGTTGTATTCATTTAAATCAGCGGTTCTCAAATACAAGGAGAACGGTGTGATGAATGGAATGAAATTCGAAAAAAAATATATTTATTGATATGAAGGTAATAAACGTACAACTCAGGAACACAACATATCGTTCGTTTGCAGTTAAAAGTCACTAAGTACAATTTTTAAAATTACATAAATACAGTAGTCTCGAAAACTAGGCCTAATGTGGACCAAAGGGTGGGCGAGTTTGTGAAAATGCCGGTTTATCGGAAATGGGGTTAAAAAAAGAATAAGTGCGAATGTTTTTCCTCAAAAAAATACAGTACTGTATTTGTATGTATTGTTTGCTTGAAAGTGCAACAGAAAATAAACTGCCCAAATACCTTTAAACAAAGACAAAGTACGTACTTTATGAAGGCATAGACTCGATGAAAAAGGGGATTTTCCGCCCTGCCAGGGTGTGGCCAAGCTATCCGGACCTCCGAGTTATCGAGTGCCGAGTTTTCAGGACTTTATATTGTACTTAAAATTGCCATTTCTTTCAAAGCTAAAACTCAATAAGTGCGGATTCTTACTCCTAATGTGTTTTATTCAAAGTAAAAAAATCATTTAGTGCTTTTATTATTCGATCAGTGAGAGGTAAAAGTCATCATATTGTTCGTACTGTATTATTAAATTTTGATTTTGCTACTTAGTGACTTTTACCTGCAAAATGACAATATGAGGCGTTCAAAAGCAGAGTGGACCAACCCACAAATCTCATTTTCGCTGATAAACCTCTATAATCAAGTGGGTTTTTGAAAAAACTAAATAGACAGAGTGGTCCAAACTTCGTTTTTAAACGTACTTATAGATTACAGCACAGATACCTCTTTTGCTTTGAACCTTTATCTCTATTTTGCTGGATTTCTCATAATAAACCAAAAGTGGGATGGTCCACTCTGCTTTTGAACGGCTCATTTGTTCTATTTATAAAATGTTAAGGATGCATATTTTTAAAGTAGATTTCAGCAGAGATCAGCGGGAGACGGCTGCTTAAATTGAATTGAAAAAAAAGGTTGGGGAACATTTATTTAAAGCAACTATTCATAATATATACTCAGTTGTTTAAAATCGAGAAATAATAAACCGTTAAAAGTTAGTAGTTGTGTCTTACCACAAAGTTTTTTTTTATTTGGAAAACTTTAAATATCTCGAAATACAAAAATATATCGTCGCCTTAGAGTGTAAACCTGCTAACTCACAACAAGGAAATTTTACAGGAGAGAGAAAAAACAAACAAAATTTAATATTGTGGTTATGGAAAAAACTATTTTTCACATTTTTTTCTACAACTTACAATCGTAATTTTAAGTAGCAGTTTTACTTGGACGAGACTGCATTTTTTTCTTTCGAACTCTATTAATATGTCATATATGATAAAAAATGGAGTTAGCAGCTTTACACTCTAAGCCGACGATATATGACTTAGGCCAGTTTCATATTCACGGGCATTTAGTAAATTAGATCTTGCCGGATTTTGCTCAAGAACAAAAAGATATTGAGCCAGCATATAAGCCAAAATACAATAAATATATTTTTATGTTTCATTTTTTTTTTTTGTTCACTAGTAAAACGGTTTAGAGATTTTCCTCCCGGTCTTTCAATTTGAAAAGAACCGAATGCGGGTTCTGAAAAAATTATACTATATATACATGAGAGACGGTTGCTGATAAGGGACTGAGGGAATGGAAAAGAGAAGCCGCTCCGAGAGAAAGAGAGGGATGGAAATCATTCATCGTACTTAATATTATCAAAGAGAGGAAGAAAAGGGTTACAAAAGAACACTTTTTTTAATCAATCTGAAATATACAGACTATAATGAGATAATCCCTTTGTCTGCTTTTTAATTCTATTATATATATATATATTATATATACATACAATTCACTGCTTTCTAATCCCTTTGCATTTTTTTAATATATAATTTTTATACAAGAAAAAAATATACTTTTTAATAAATAATGAGAAGATTAAAAATATTATTAAGGGAGAATGAGAGATAGGGCGCTTTCGTTTCAATTTTATATATAAAAATCCCTTTGTGTTTGCGAAATCGAGATTTTTGCATATCTTCACACACGCGAGATTCTTCAGGATCGTTGAGTAGGTATAGTCTGTTTTATAAAATAACAGTTTCTACATGATTATTATCTGAGATTACAACTGTAGAGATATTATGTATGACTTTTTGCATTTGATTACGGAGCACAGATATTTTTATCTCTTAGATACAATAAACAAAATTAATATTTAGGAAATCCAAAATATAGACGTTTTTACTTAATATAATATATCAGGGGGCCATATTTTTTATAATTTGAATATTGGATTTTATGTTTGTTCAAAATTTCTTAAAAAGGAATGAAATAATTTGTATAAGACTTCGAGCTCTAAAAGTATACTTCTACGAGTATAGTAAAGAACGTGATGAATAGTATTTTGTGTTTGGTTCCATATTATAATAATTGAAATCTTTATTCTTGAGAATAAAAAAAATATTAGTATTTAAAAAAATGTTTTAATTCCCAAAAATTAATATTTCAATTATATTACAATAGTTATTTGAGAAAAAATTTCAAAAGTAAATACAAGTTAGCCTGATTCGATTTCAAATAAAATCTAATATACTCCTATAGGAGGGAGTGTTCTTCAACCTGTGTTCCGCGGAACCGTAGGGTTCCACTCAAACGCTTTAGGGGTTCCGCAAGTCAATGCTAAAATTCTATATTTTATATGAAATATTTATCTTTTTGTTTGGATAAATGCAAATTTATATCTTATATATAAAGTTTTTATAACAAAGACAGGGACGTTTTTCATAACATCTAATATGTAATACGACACATCCCTTCCTAAAATTAAATCTGTATGTGTTACTGAACTAAGGGTTCCAGGAAAAAATTATCTCAAAAAAGGGTTCGGGGGATGACAAAGTTTGAAGACCACCGTCCTATAGTAAAGAACATGATGAATATTATTTTATGTATTTGTTTCCATTTTGTAATAAAAGAAATCATTATTTTTGAGAATGTGAAAAATTTTAAAAGTATTTAAAAATAATAAGATAATAAATATAAGACTGTCTCAAGTTAAAAAAAAACTCACCCGGATATATGGTATACAAGAATTGCTCATTTAATAATATAAGATTTAAATGTTTCACCTTGAACAGACACCTATAACTCTTTAAAAATTATTATTTCGATAGAATTATCTGTGATGTCAATGACAAATTCTAAACCCACAAAAGCACAAGGTCTTTTAAAGCAGCAGAACAAGCTCTCTTTGTCGACCTTTTTAAAGACTAAAGAAGGAGAGATCGTTCGAAATGTCGGTTTTTAAGAGAATGAAAATGATAATCCAATAATAAATTTTTTATTCGGAATTTGTTGTTATCCTTATCCTGGGGATGTCTTTCCCTTATGAATTCTACTAGTACGTATCCAAAATAAAGTACTTAATATAATTTATAAAATATGAAAAGGTGGTCCCTTACAATGGGTGACTTTCCATTACAACCTTCTGTAATGGAAATTCGTCCCTTGTTAGGGACCATCTTTTTTCTCTTAAAAAGATTTCTAATAAATTAACCTCAGATAGATTCTATTCTGAAATCTTACCATGTTCCACCCCCTTAGAAAAGATTATAAAGGGTATGGAAGAATAAATCCATGTACATTTATATAGGTATATATAAATGAATTTGAATCGCATGTGAGTAAACAAGTCACGTAAGTGTCGTAAACTGATATTTTGTCAGTGATACAATAACAAGAAACCAGAGAGGAGACAGGATTAAAAAACATATAATTTTTCGTGAATATTTATGGATCCAATTATTTTGTCGGCTCCTCTTCTACTTTCATAAAACAAAAATAATAATAAAACAACAACAAAACATGAAAAAAAGAAACAGAAAAATAAATAGATAGATGCTCTTTATTATGGATTTCGTGGTCTCTTTGTTTATTTTTTTATTTTTTTTTTCGTCTTTTGAAACGCTTGTGAATAGAAGAGATTTGATCGAAATTTTCAGAGACTTTTGGATGATTGCAGTTGCAGGGTACGTGAGGCTGATTCTATCGAAATTCAAATTCAACCGGACATGTACCTATAATATATTATATATAATATATTTGTAGATGAAGAATAAGAAAGCTTTCATCACCTTGAACGTTTGATTTCATTGTGTGTTCATTTGTACAAGGTTTCTAGAATTTTGGAAGACATAATTCAAACACCGAATTCTATACGAAAGCCGAATTTAAGCAATATGTAGTTTCGCTAATTTTTTGACGGACAATCAAAATATTTATTATTAAATTGCTGTTTGCATATTAACAGGGGTCTCATTATACTTGTTGAAACTTTGCTGTGTTGAGGTTTATGCACTGGAAAATTCTTTCTGGGTAGTCTACCCATAATGAAATTAGGAAATTTGTTAAAATATTCTAGTTTTTCGACAATTCTTTGGTTTCTAATTCGTAAGACGTCTTCATGTGATAATATGTCGATTTTTATTGATAAGGATTCAAGATTGACTCTGGTGAAGCAAGGGGAATAAGTCCAGGAGGATTACAGATTATATGTCTCAGTCAAAATCAAAGCAGAAAAATCGTTTCAAGCTTTAGAAGTCATAGGAATAAACGAATTATCCATTACCTTTGTTTGAATTTTCTAAACTGCCCGCAAAAGGGCGTGGTTTGATTGAAAATATATATTTTCACGTAAAAGAGACTTTGAGGGATTATTTATTATTGTATTATTTTTGCAGACTTAAGTAATTTCGAGAGTAATTTTATTCCTCTATTTGTATTTCTGAAATACTATATCGAATTTAGGCTTACCCCTACCAAGCCGATTTTTTGGGCACATAGTATTTAGTATGACATTTGTAGTAGCAGTATTTCATCAATTCCAGCAATTAATAGAGAAAAATTTAATTTCAAAAGCATTTTTCCAAATCTAAATACTTTTATGCTGCAAATTTTAAAGATTAAATATTATATCTGTAGGATTCAGGAGGCACGTGCGTGCTTCTTGGCGCTGGAATCCCACATATCATTAATTAATATTTTTTCAAAACTACTTTTATTTCAAAATCCACTAAAAAGCACAAAATTATTTTTTTAGTATTCAATAAATTTTCATACTCACATGATTAAAAATAAAAGTTTGGAAGTTATTAATTTGAAATTTAATTAATCTAAGTTTTATTTTTAGTTATGAGACTAAAGAGCTGAAGACTTGTAAGGAGCATCGCCATTTATGGATGTGAATCCTGGATGATTGGAAATAAAGAGATTGGAGGTCTTCGAAATGTGGTGCTACAGAAGAATGTTAAAGATTAAATAAGTAATATTGATAATAGAATTACGAAGGAGGAGGTTCTTGAAAAAATAATTAAAGAAAAGCGAACACTGTGAAAGAATCTGAAGAAAAGAAGAGCCCGAATGAAAGGGCACACCATAAGACACGGAGGATTGCTAAAGGATATTTTAGAGGGCGAAATGGGAAAGAAAGGGGTAACGAGAAGACCTAGATTGGAGCATTTTCCACATATAATGAAAGACAAGGAACCGCGAGCTAATATCGTGTACACCTACTTCCACTTCCACTTATTTACTTATTTACCTAGTTATGTGCTTACTTCTTACCTAGTTGCCTATGCCAGTTCTTTGAAAATATTGAGACTTGAGTAAGTACTTAATTAAGGCTTTCTTAATCATAAGGAACTTATTTAACTTGATTTCAATGGGTAAAATGAAATTATTTTGTTTAGTTGTTTGATTTATGATACTTTTTTTTGTATTTTCTGTAATAAAAATCGATTTTAAAAATTATACTTGGCTTTTAAACTTATCTACCTTAAAATATTCAATAGAATAAAAAAAATTAGAGGTCTTGGTGCAACTGGGCCAGCCTAGTCAGGGCCCAATTACCCCAAATCGCTTACATCTTTGATTATTTTTAATCCATATACAAATGAGACTAATTCTACCTACGGCCAGGGCCTTGAGGGATAGGGGAACATGTCCAACTGCTCAAAAGATGTTAAAAATTAAAAAAACAGCAAATAGGCTGGGCTGGTCCAATTACCCCACAACGCGTTTAACTGTGCCAACCGCAAAACTTTACATTCAACTTAAGATAATTCCAAAATTTTGAATAATCAAAAGTTGAAAGTATCATGATTATTTGAAGAAAATTTCATCTTTCAATTAATATTGTCACGAGATCTATAAATTGTGAGGAAGCTTAGTTATAGCCAAAAATATGGAGCACTATCCTTGTGAAAACAAAAGAAGCTGGCCCAGTTACCCCACCTGACCTTATCTAATGAATTCCAAAATAATTTCCAATAATTCCAAAATAATTTCACATAATTCCAAAATAATTCCAAAGACCAATCGTGGTTCACCTCTCGATGAAAGATATCGGGTGTGGAACTTAGAGAAGTGAAAGAGTTGGCTTGGGATATGATTTGAGTGGGGGGCGCTTCAAACAGGTCTTAGGACTAAGTATATATTGATAATGATGATGATGATGAGTATAAAAAAATGTTAAGTAGTAAAGAAAAATTTACTTTCTGCATTTTAGTGAGTTTAAAACAAAAATAAATAAATAATTTTTTATAATATAATATCAAATTATTAGATAAATAATATAAGATTTTTTTAATTTTTTATTAATATTATTTATTCATTTTAATAACTCATATTCAAATTCAAAAGCTGGGTAATATTTCAAAATATTTTTTTTAATAATCTTTAGCGCTTAAAAAATGTTTGTTGTTTCTTGGAATGGTCATTTTTCTCTTGAGATTAGAGGATAAATTTAAAAGAGGAGTGATGAGTAAGAGAGAGAGAGAGAGATAGAGTGAGAGGGAGATGGGAATCACATGACACAAGATCGGCGTTTTTTCTTCCCTTTTGAGATTTTTATTAGAAAAGTGATGCAAGGAGCTCGTTGTTGGAGACGCGTGTCTTTGATTCTATCTTGATTGTTATACTATAAATGCATAAACTGAATTCTCTAACACCCCCCCCCTTCCCCCGGGCTCATCTCTCTCTTTCCTACTTGTTATTTTGGAATTTGTTTTAGCCCAATAGGTAGCTGAAATAGAGAAAATAAAAATTTCCATTTGGGGACAAGGGAATGGTTTGATGATTATGATAATGACTCAATAGCCGAACTCAAGACATCTTTTGAGAACACATGTCAATTAAAAGTTCAACTTCTAGATTTCTAAATCTAGCTATCTATACAATTAAGAATCCCTTTAAAAAACAAAATCTAAAAATTATAACTAACGCCATGCTATTATAAATAGTTAACTCACATTGCAGTCTGTAAGCCAAAGAACACCATTAGATAAAGGATGACAATCAGAAGCAGCAGAAGATTGAAGAGACCGGGAGAGATACAGACAAACAAATTGAAATTAATTTCAGAGTAATAAATATTTCAATAAATTAAAAGAAATTTATTTATTTAATGAGTTATTTTAATTAAATAGTCTTCAAATTATATTTCATGTAAAGTAAGTGTGGTAGGAATTAAATTGCAAGAGGGAGCGGAAATAGGATTAAGAAAAAATTAATTCAAATGAAAAATATTTTTATCAGTAAAAATAAAATCAATATAGATAAGAGAAAATTTACAGTTAGAGTAACTAGATGCATCATCCCTAAGAGTTGAATCAATCAGGTGCGTACCTGTGGATTGAATGTAGTCACGAGAAAGGCTCTAGAAGAAAATCAATTGGGGTATTTAGAAAAGATATTTAACTTAAGAATAAAAAATGCAAATGAAAAAAACAATTAATTTGATAAACTTGTCTGAGCTTGTAATCAACGACGGAACCAGGAAAAATAAATAGTTTACGCACCTCCTATCGATAATTTCGATAAAGAGAAAAAGACTATCACTGGAATAATTCACTCCTAAGCTTGACCTAAATAAATTTTATTAAGATTTCCAAAAATAATTTAGATATTTATCTATTTAAAAATACTAAATAAATTAGATAAATAAAAAAATTAAACGTAAAGAAATTCTAGACAATTCCTATAAATATTATCGGTGTAATATTACCATAATGGAAAATTTAGATTTGAGAAAAAAATATTTATCAATTATTTAAAAATAATAAAATATTCTTCTTTAATTCAATTCGATTTAAACCAGGGCTGTCCAGCCCGTGGCCCAATATAAATAAAGTCATGGAATTTCTTAAAACATTGAGATTTAAATGTAGATACTGGAAAATACACAACAATTTGGCCTGACAATTTTTTTTCTCTAAAATAAGAAATCTGAAAATCTACTGTGAAGTTTTCGAAAAATAAAAGTCCTAAATTTAATTTAAAAATCCGTATTTATTATAATTATTTCTCATGTTCTTTAAATTAATAAAATTTCTGATTGTGAATAAATATACCATACATAATTCTAATGTGTTTTAATAAGGTGTCGAAAAATATGTACTCACATTTCTTGGAAAAGATGCATCGTCGTAAAACACAGAGCACAAATAGCAGATCAATATGTACTCCTAGAAAGTAAAATTTCGAGAGAATAAATAAAGTGAATATCAATGATACATTATTTAGATATTTTCAAATGGGGGTTTGAGAAAGATGGAATTGAATCCCATAAGATCATAAATAATTATGTACACTAAGCACTAATAATAATTAATATCCCTTTAAAATGTTTATTAATACAATTAAAAATTAGAGAAATCCTTTAATGTTAATAATAAAATTCTCAAGTTGTTTTAGATATGAAAAAGTAATCAGTTAACCTGTTGGTTCTATTTCCACATTTCGACACCAGAATTTTTCTTCGGACTTTCGTTCTTGACATTTCGTGGGTTTTAGGATTCAGACACAAAGAGAGAGAAAAAAATCATGTTTGAAAATTATTTTTCTCCACTTTTGAGTCATTTTTATTCACAATGAGCAAAAAAAGAAGAATAAATTCAACACTAGGGCCACTTGGCACTATCTACCGAATAAAATAATAAGCAAATTAATGGGACTATTTTAAATTTAGTCTGATTAGTTAATTGTGTTTAATTTTTTTTATTTTAAAATCCAAAGAAAAAAATTGGCAAAATATTAAGGATTGAAAAACCTCAATGGTGGAGAAGTAATCTCCGAAGTCAAAGCCATAAGAATCACTTGTATATAATATCCCACCCAAAACATTCTGTGAAAAAACAGGCCAAGTTCGAAAAAGTAGTGAAATCTAGTGTTAAGTCAAGTTAAATTCGCCAAGAATAATTAAGTTGAGAAAATAGTACTTTAAATTGAAAGGCATTAATCCATTATGAATGACAATCTAAATTTATAGATTTAAAATTTTTAATTGAAATTATTTTTATGAAACTTGGCTGTTACGCATTATGCCGTTAGAGTAAATCAAATAAATTCGTATAATAATAAAACTTGAGCAAGATGCGAGATAGGTTTCACAACAAAAGAAATAAAACAAAATTGAGTTTTGAATTCGATATATTTCGGAGGTGAGCCCATGACCCAGACCTAGGGCTAAACCAAAATTATTTTCTCTTTAACAATAACTACTATAAAGAACAAAAAGGATTACCCATGGGTAGTCCCCTTAGCCCTTTGCTTTCAGATATATTTTATATGTCCCATTTAGAACAAAGCATTCTTAACCCAACCAAACATTATTTCAAAGACATTGTGATCTGGCGTAGATATGTGGATGATATTTTTGTCATATGGTCTGGCACTAAAAGACAAATTAATCCATTCCAAAAATAATCTTAATAATCTCCATGAAAATATACAATTTACTTCTGAAATTGGTACAAATAATACTCTCGCTTTCTTGGACCTTCAAATAATTATTTCGCATCAAAAATTACACTACGAAATATATAGAAAACCCACATTCACGGACAGTGTCATTCTCTTCTCATCTAATCACCCCATTAATACTAAATTTACAGCTTTCTATTCAATGATTCATAGACTCCTCAGTATACCCATGAATACTATAAATTTCAATAAAGAGCTTAGCATCATTCAGAATATAGCCCTGAATAATGGTTATAACATTTCGACTATCAACAAAATTTATAATAAAATCAAACGTAAATTCACTATTTCACACTTACACTCATTACAATCTGGAACTGAACAAATATATAGAAGAATACCCTTCATTTCTAATCATCTGACATCTCCATTAGCTTATACTCTTAGATCATATGGAATCACTCCTGCTTTATACAACAACAACAATTTAGGCTCCCAATTAATTAACAATAAAATAGACAAAATTGATAAATTAGACAAATCAGGAGTGTATAAATTAACTTGTTACGATTGTGATGCTTTTTATATAGGACAGACAGACCGTTCATTCAAAATACGTTACTCTGAGCATAGCTCTTAATCGTCTCAATAGATCCGATAACATTAATTTATATTCGACCTCAGCCTTCGCAATTCATTTACATGAATTCAATCATTCCACCTCTAATAATAACCCTATCCCCATTCATTTCGAAAGAAAAGGCCTTAAATTTGATCTCTTAGAATCTACGGAAATTAAAATAGCCCTATCAAATAATTCAAATATTTTAAATAACCAATTAGAAGTGCATAAAAATACAATTATTGATTATATATTATAATAAATTAACTAATTATTCCTTCTATTGTTCGCACATTGAATATATTAAGGTAATTTGTACCCTCTCAGGCACTTTTTTAGTTGTACCCTGTCACGTACATTCCCATTCTTTATTATAATAGTAGGTATATCTTCCCTTCAGCTGGTTCAAAACTCAATTTTTTCATTTGTGGAAAATATTAATTCTTAGAACAACTTCTCTTCTTACCCCTACTTTCCCCTCACCACATACATTTCAAAAAATATTAAAAAAATGGTTATTTGTAAAATTATTTTTCCATCGTATAATCAGTTTACTTTGACTCCTGATGATGGCTCACCCCGAAATATATCGAATTTAAAATACAATTTTGTTTTATTTCTTTTTCTGAAACCTACCTCGCATCTTACTCAAGTTTTCTTATTATATTAAAATGTTTCACCTAGAACCATCACCTAACTCCTTAAAAGTTATAAATAAATTCGTGATCAGCCAAGTTTCATGAAAATAATTTCAATTAAAAATTGATGAAATGTTATATTGTCATCGCAAATAGGTAAGTGGACAAGAAGAAGAAAATTAGCTTAGTATGAATAATTTGAAATTCGATCACAAGATTCTCCCCAGGAAGACAGATGATCTAACTTAAATATATAAAAACTTTTAAAAAATAAATATTTTGAAAAATGAAAGTAAGGAACCACAAATCGGTTATCGTGGAAATACTATTAGTAGTAGTAAAAGAGTAAAGTGAACGGGGTAAAAGAGAAAGAGAGAGATTAAATGAGTAAATGAAGGGGGTGGTTTTTGAGGGAGTTAAAAGGGGAAGAATCAAAAGACGACGACAGGGGATAAAGACTCGCACACAGATGCAGATCGACTCACACAGGGCATAAGACAAAGGACCAACGAATCCTCACCCCTTCAGTCAGTTGCGGGGGTGCTTTGATTAAATTTTCCACTTACAAAGCTGAAATAATTTCATATTTTGATTAATAGATTATATAATAAAACTCAAGCCCTCAATGAAACCACCCCAGTCAGCCCTCTAACTCATACACACTTCTCTCTGTTCAACCTCCGGGAAAAACAAAAACCTCTTTTGTGGCTGCATTTGACGAATTTGTAAAGATTTCTTCTCTTTTTTTCTATTCTGGAATGAATTTATCTCGAAAACGTATAAAAGGATTATCTCAATTTATTCAAGTTTAGCTTTTAATAGATTTATTTCATATTATCTATACCTCTATATTTATATCGATCTATATAATCTATTTTATATTTTATTATTGAACACTGAAGAATTTTCGAACATAGCGGCAGACAACCGAAAGAAAATACTGAGATTTTATGGGCATATCAGCAGGCTCACTAGCAAATAGATTAATCCACAAGGTCCTCACCTATATAAAGACACTGAAGAACATCCAGTGGATACAAGAAGTAAATATAGATCTAGAGAGGGCCGGAATCTTTCCTTCCGAAACATCCGATAGAAACCTCTATAGAAGTAAGATAAATAGATAGGAGGTTCGACCGGAGAGAGAGATCAAAAAGAGAACTGGAATTAAGTGGACAGAAGAACGAAAGAGGATCCACGGAGAAAAAATGAAAGCTGTATGGCAGATCAGAAAACAGAATCAATGAGGGGCTTTGCGTGATCCTAAGGGTCCATACGCAACTAATAATAATAATAATAATACTATGATTTCGATATTTTTACAGATTCAAGATACACCTTTGCGGCATAAATAACACCCTTGCAACCCATGCGATATGAAGAAGTCAAGAGACAAGTATTTTTTTCATATATGGGGCGGCTCTAAAGTGTCGACGAGGCGACCCCATATAAAATTTTGAAATTAGAATTTTTTTATCTCTATATAAAATACTCAGTCATATACATTTTTAATATTTCTAAATATATGGATATGGGAAGGGGTGCGTAACCAATTTTTTGTCAGGGCGCAGGTGACCTTAGTTACGACACTGAAAAAAATCAAATTTACAATTAGAATATTTTCTATATTAAGTATGGTAAAACAGAGGTGGCCAATAGGGGGGAAGTGTCATTGAAGTTTATGGGAGGGGGAGTGAATTTGAAAATTGTTACATTTTAGTATTATATGCTAAAAATAAAAGCGGTTAACTTAAACAAAAGGTAATAAAAAGCTCTTCTAATTCTTTAGAACTGAATAAAAGGTAAAAGGAGAGTTACTTTTTATGAAACTAGAGGAGACAATTCTGCAAAGTAAATGAAATGTGAAACCGAAGACCAATAAATAAATAAATTAATTGTGAAATACATTATTTAATGGGCTCGATGAAAAATTAAATATTATAAACGCTACTTCTGATGGATAAAGAATTATGAATGAGCAAGAGGGCGAGGGTAGAGCTGATAGAGGGTGCGAATATTTGGGATGACCCACGAAAAGCCATGTTGTCTTTAATGGAGCCAAAGGGCCTCACATCCTGGCCTAGGGCAAGCCACATTCTTATTAAGGCAGGCCTAAAGGAGTCGAAGCGCCCTCAAAATACGCGTCGAAATAAACAAACAACACTAATTTCCTAAAGTTGCTCTTTGAAAATTCAATTTCTTTGTTAAATTGACAATTCTAAGGCTTTGCCTTAATCTTAAATATTAATATAAATATTATATAATATTTTTGATAATAATTATAAGTCCTTGGGGAACTTTTGTGGGTGTATTCAAAATGATGTAATACTAATTGTGAATTGGCATTTTAATTATGCCAGCGGTATTTTAGGTGGACTGGTGGACAAATGTATACAGTTTGTTACGCCAAAAAAGGGTATAATCAGCACCTATTATAAAAATTATAAAAAAATAAACTGCAATGTTGAATTAAATTCAAAAATAGTGAACGATTCTCATCTAGTACTTGAGGAATAACCATTCTAAATTGGATTTTTGACGTTTCGGTTATTATTGGCAACCATTGCTGAAGACATGGAGGAATCGACTTAAAATCAAAAATAACGATCGATTCCTATCTAATACTAGAGGAACAACCCTATTGCATTCCATTTTTGATGTTTTGACTATTAATGGCAACCTCTACTGAAAACGTGGAAGAATCGACTTAAAATCAAAAAGACTAAATTCTTTTATTGGTAAACAACTCAAGCTTGTTTTAACACTCAT